>BSSO01000239.1:0-39784 GCA_030267885.1 Mesembryanthemum crystallinum
TGGTCTACAGGTGTTGAAACTACTAAGAAATGTGGGAAATGCCCAGATCGTGCTTTAATAAGTCATCCTACCCGTGGATTCTGTAAAGGGTGTTGCTGTGATTGATGGTTCAAGGTGTTCAAGATGTGAGAACCTTGTATGTAAACTTCCTATGCAATTGTCAGTTAAATGTTGTTATGGTTGTAAACTGTAGTGCTGTCGTAGTCGTGAGTCAGTGTGCTTTAGCCGCTTATGGAAGAAGTTAGCCCAAAAAAGAGTGCACAAATATCTGTTATGGTTGCATGGTGCTTTGATTTTGAATGTCACAGTGCAGGTTTTGGCTGTGCTGTCCGGCCACACTAATAAGTTGCAGAGTGAATCCAACAATCTAAAACTCATCCTTGGAGCTTATATTGAAGTTCATATGTTTCTCATAACTGAACCTGATTTTGGGTCGAAGGTCAGGCCCGACAGGCCAGCCTGACCTGTTCAATTTTTTTTTTTTTTTTTTTTAATTACTATTGGCCTAACTTTTTTGGCTTCAAGACCCGACTTATGATTTGCTCTAATCATAAAAGTGTTGATTTTTCCTTTAGTGGGAAATATAGGTAAGTGCACGAGTCAATTATTAGTAGTTATGGGTAAAATAAAATTACTTTCATTATGTTTTAATTATAGAGTTTCACCAAAAAAACAAATATAAATATAATTGTGGAACAAAGGGAGCAATGAATTTTCATGCCAATTTCTGGAGTCTACAAGGTGTACCCGTTTAATATATACACAAATTTACTATTTAATTAATTTATTTATTTTTTTAATCACAAATTTCCAATATCCTCTAGAGTCAAAGTTTATAAATTTTGTTCATTAATCATTCAAATATATATGATAAATAAAAATGTATAAATATATTTGTTGGATTTGTGTTGGAAGTGTAGTTTCAAAAGATACTGCTCATGTAATTTTAGGTTTAGTATTATATAAACTATTCATGGTCAAAAAATATTTTTAAAGATGGGCTGACGGGCTCAAGCAGAGGAGGAGACCCTCCCTGCAAAGAATGGTTGAGGAGGTTTTTAATCTCCCTACAATGAGGATCGAACCCTTGACCACTGGGTTGTGAGAGTGGGGCACTTACCACTTGTGCTCCCACCTCATCCTCAACCACATATCTGTATCAAACATACAATGAATGGTGTATTTGAAGGGAACTTTTTCAGTTCTCTTCAATTCTCGAAGTAATTACTAGTACATTCGTTAAAACTACTCAATTACCATTCATATTCTCCTATAGTATATACTATGAGTATATATATAAGCAGTTGTAGTATACGTTGAGTAATTTACAGCAACGTAACAAATTCAATTATGGGTTGGAAGAGGAAGCAAACAACTGTGGGCATTAGGAAGAAGACTCAAATTACACCACAAGCAGCAAAAGCAGCCTGCAACAACGGCATCATTGTTCATAGTACTACTGCTCATGATCAAACTAAACCAAACCTCCCTTTCTTAAAACTCACAATGAACCCTGTTTTGAACATTTCTATAAACCCTTTTTCACATCTCCTGATTGGGTGGTGATTGACATAAAGGAGGCGAAGACGGTTGAAGAGCTCTCATCTGGTGCACTTGCTTTGGCCCTTCATACGCGACACCTAGTGGTGGAGAAGCAGGTTTTTAACTTCCCTGCAGACACTCTTACAGCTGCACTGAAGCATATCTCCCGTCTGATCGAATCCAAGGGAAGTCCATTGAAGAAGTTCTTCCTTCCAAGTGATGAGCGTGAAGCCCTGGATTTTGTTGGTGGTCTCACTCCTGATTGTTTCTGGTTGCTGCTTCGTCCTCATATAAGGTTTTGCTGGCGCTGTAGTAACTGTACTTTGTTGAATTCTAGCACATTGGAGGAGATTGTGTGGTGATCTATAAGTTTAGGACCTTGGAGTTAAAAAAAAAAATTGGTCATTTTATTTCCATAGGCTTGCATATGTTAGATTTATCCCGGCTTCTTATGGTTGTGGTTGTATGATCTGTGCCAAACTTGAATCTTTAATATTTAAATTTTCGGAAACATAGCATGTCGTAGCACTAGTACCTCTATTAAAATCTCTCAGTTCCAACCCAAGAGGTGTTGGTCCACTGGTAAATAAGCTTTGGCTTATACATCAGGTCACGGGTTCGGTCCTGCTGGGGAGCACCTACACGAATTTATTCGTGAAATACCCGAGGCCGTGCGTTAGGAGGTGCCCTTTAACCATGCCCAAGGAGGAAGGAAGTTTCTCCTTGCAGACACCAAAAAAAAAAAAAAAAAAAGTTCTCTCAGTTCCAGTGTTAATGTCGTGGATGCTTCCATGTAAGGACCTTGCAGTCTTTGGAGGGTTTACGTATTCAGTTCAGTTCCGATCAGTTCAGTTCAGTTCCGATCAGTTCAGTTCAGTTCCGTGCATATTATTATTATTGTTGTTGTTGTTGTTGTTGTTGTTGTTGTTGTTGTTGTTGTTGTTGTTGTTGTTATTTATTTGGTTATTTATTTATACAAGTTTATCCTAAATAAATAAATAATAAATAAATATATTAGACATAATTCAAATTTTTGCGACAATAGGGTCGACCCATTTAACCTACAATTTTCCGGTGAATCAGGTCTAGGTCAAATCGGGTCTTGGATCATAAAACTTTGTCAAAAACTTAAAGTTTGGGTCTCATTTTTGGGTCGGGTCACTTTTTAATAATAATAATAATAATAATAATAATAATAATAATAATAATAATAATAATAATAATAATAATAATATATAGTAGTAGTACTAATAGTAGTAGTTCAGTTCAGTTTCGTTCAGTTTCGATCAGTTCAATTTAGTTCAGTTTAGTTTTTTTCAGGTGACGAGAACATAGCCTAATTAGCACCAGCATGACTAAGGGAACACAAAACATTTTCTTTGAATATCAAGGGAACATAAAACATGATTTTCAATTTTGATACTCGGAAGTTGTAGCTCCAAGGAACACAGCCCCGGCCTGGAGTAATATGCTACTGTGTGTGATGCAATTGCTTGGATTGTATCAAACCCAATCAATTTTCTGATGATGAAAGTTGGCCTCATTTAGACACTCTTCTGACAATATATACAGTATGATGTAGGCACTATATACTCCTTTGTGGGTGGATCCGGTATAAGCAAATTAGCCTTGCTAGAAGAAGAAAAGAGAGAGTGTGTTTTTTGTGTGATTGTAAAAAAACAAAACCAGGGCCTAGTCAATGTTTGGGCCTGTGATCTCTAGTTTTTCTAAAGCGTTCTATTGGAGTGTTTTCGCTTGTTTTAAGTTTGTTTACCAACCGGGTTTAAGGTAGAGTTTAGTGATTTGAGTAAATCCAATAGCTACTACCCCGCTTCAAAACGATGTTTACATTTTGACTTTGTAAGTTAAAGGTTAACAAACTTTGATCATTAATTAGCGGAAAAATATAATAATTTATAAAGTAAAAATAAAATTTTTGAACCATCTTGAATAGTAGTATCAATTTATTATATTTTTCTAAGTTTTGAGATTTAAATAACTGCAATTATTTATGGCTTTAAGTGTTGTCTTGGAGACTGTGCAAATCAAAGTGTAAACATTAATTTGAAACGGAGGGATTTTTTTTTTTTTTTTTTTGAAAAGGCAAGATAACTATGTTAAATTGTTAACCCCCTCAAGAGATTAGCCTAAGTTTATTCACCGACAGATTGGTGAGAGACGAATTGATACAAAATCGACCAATAGAACAATACAACAAGAATACAACTGAAACTGCAACAACAAATCAAACTAAGATAAACAGAATAGCTAATGAAAACTTCAATTATTGCTCATGCATCTTCATCATCAGTCTGCAACCCCAACAAATAGGACCAAAAAACAGCCATAAGAACTTCATCATCTGCTTCAAATTGCACCAAAGTGACATCCAAGCTTCTCTAAAGCATAAACGGATGACACGAAGGATTTAGACATTCACCAATACAAGACCCCAATGTAAAAGAAACATCTGAGACCAAATTATAGGCTTAATAGCTATTATTACAACTAATTTGATTTCGCAGGAAAAGGCAGCACAGGTCTTTCAATTGCACATTTGAAAGGTTGGATCCTTGGACTACACTTTCTCTTTTTTCTTTCTTTCTTTTTTTTTTTTAAGGGGGTCCTTGGATTACACTTTGTTCCATACTTTAATAGATAAAAGAAAAGACTGATTAAATTACTCTTTTGTCAAATGTTTTCTGTGGAGTTAAAAATAAATAAATGTTTGCATATCCATCTGCGAGTAATGCTATATCCATATCAGAATTCATCCATATCAGGTGGGCGCCACACTCTAACGGGATATTAATACTCCAAACGGAATAAATGAAAATTCGTAAAACACACTTATCACGTTCTTAGTTTTAAATATACCAGGGTATAAAAATTATTTAGCCCATCTGATATGGATAAATTTTATTGATATCAGATTTGACGTAGCATTACTCTCCATCTACTAGGCCGGGTCTAAATTAGGATAGTAAAAAGCGTAGGGCGCCATAACACGAGGCCCAAACCCAAATGCCTAAAGGCGGTGTTGCAGTTCCCCTTCCAAGGCAATGGCAATATATAATGACCCACCCGGCAAAATTCAAAATCGACGACAGTCAAGACAAGACAAGACAGTAAAGAAATCTCCCAATTTCTTCCTTTGAAATCCA
This sequence comes from Mesembryanthemum crystallinum, assembly GCA_030267885.1. Taxonomy (NCBI): domain Eukaryota; kingdom Viridiplantae; phylum Streptophyta; class Magnoliopsida; order Caryophyllales; family Aizoaceae; genus Mesembryanthemum; species Mesembryanthemum crystallinum. The sequence goes on from BSSO01000239.1 coordinate 4,707, forward strand.
ACCATGGATGAAGATCAACTTTTTGAAGAACGACTTATGGCATCTGTTCGAGAATTTAAAGAACTAATTAGGACTAATCCATTCATAGTTCCTCCGCCGATAGGTCCGGGGCCACCACCACCGCCGCCGATAGGTCTGGTTCAGTTGGTGTTGGGGTCCGATAGGAGAGATCCTGTCGACAACAATGGGTTAGGGTTTACTCTACTCTACTCTACTCTCTTTGATTTGATTTCTTGATTTATATCTATATGTATAATCTAAATCGTCTTTTTTTTTTTTTTTTAACAAATTTCGATTATAAAACTTATTTGGTTTTTGATTTGATTTCTTGTTTAATACTCCAGTATGTATAATCTATCGTTACTTACTACAAATTTCGATTATTAAACTTATTAGGTTTTTGATTTGATTTCTTGATTAATACTCCAGTATGTATAATCTATCGTTATTAGTACAAATTTCGATTATTAAACTTAGGTTTTTGTTTTTGTTGGTAGATGTGTGGAGGTTTATACCGACGAGAAACAGGGAACTGAGGTCTATGTGGTAAACGACGTTCTTGTTGAAAGAAAGATATGCTCCACTGACGATGAAGAAGCAACATTCGAGCGAAACAATCCTATGGTTCCTGTTAGTATAAGAGGGTAATTCAATCTATTTTCTTTCTCTAATCCTCTCTTTCTTGCTTGATTAATATATTACTCCACTGTTATTGTTTGAAGGAAACCTAAAACTGAATAATTAGTTTCCTCTCAGTATGGGATTGGATTGTAAAAAGCTGTTCGTAGTCTCGTAATCTCATTTTGGAATTGGAAAATAAAAAAAATGTCAAACATACAACTCTACACCTATGAGTTCCATCAGAACGTGCCTGAAACACTGTTTGATCTATGAAACCAGTTTTCTTCCTGTTCTGTATCATTTTTTATATGGTGATTTAACATGTGCTCATTGGTTGATTTTTGTAGAAAACATGAGACTTTGATAGTACGTACTGTATATATTGTTAAGCTTGATAAGCAGCCTTGATTTTTATTTTCTTTCTCTTTATATTCCATCATTCATCCAGACTCGAGAAGATACAGCTCTCTCGTCGACCTACTCCGCCAAGGTCCCGTACTAATCTGCCTGGTTCCAAAGCATATTATCTCATTGAAACTCGCAGAGTTGCTGAAGATGCATTGGCTTACTTCAACAAGAAACATGTATGTAAATTGTAAATGACAGCCAATTCTTTGATACCCTGCTCTTCTGCTTTTTATCTATCTGCTTGTTTATTACTCTACTCTCTGTTAGGATCACATCCACACTTGAGTAAAATAAAGAACAAAGACAGGTTTTTCGTGGTAGACTTCTGCACCCTGTTGTGCACTAGGATTTTGCTGTTACAATTTTGGAATGAGTGGAAAACAGGCTCCTTGTATAGAGAGAAAACCTTAGAATAGTAATGGGGAATATTGCACATTATTGTACTCTATAGAGATTCATGAGGACTTTTATGGACTATGGAGTATATTTCTTTTATGTTTCACAACCAATCTTATAGGCTTGCATCAATTTATTTATTGATTGTCCGAATTTGTTTGACACTCCCAGCCCCCATGCCCTGATCTAGTCTATCTTCACCCTGCATTAGTTTCTTTATTTATTGTCCAATGTTCATTGAATTTCAGAATACAGACTATAAGCTCGTGGAGCCCCGAGATAGCTTTACTTTTTATGACTCCTATGTAAAGTGGATGCATGCCAACTTCACAGCTAAGCCTGGAGCAGCTCTTGATAGGGGAAATGGTGATTCATCTATTAAGCTCTTCTTTGCTGAAGGGAAATTTGTCAGACCCGAACACTCGACGAAGTACCACTATGAGTTCACGGAATGCTGCATCTTAGATGGTAACACCTCTTTCAATAAATCTCTTGCCCTCATCCCCCATTAGATTACTTTTCTCGTTCTACTCACTTAAATCTATATGGTGGTTCCAGTTGTCCTATGTAATTGCTCTAAGAATTGGTTTCCTTACTATAGAATTATGGGAGCTTGTTGCTTTTGTATAATGTATTGATCATCTTCTTAGTTCTGCTTGTTCAGAATGAGCAATAGCAACCCTGAGCCTTTTTCTGTATGGCATGCCAGGTTGTCATGTTTTTGTTGTTCATGCTAATGTAAACCAATTTTGGATATTCCCTGGTTTTTTGTGGGTATTTACATTGTTGGTGTATGACCCTAGTGGTCATCATTTGCAATCAAAGGCACCCGTCATTTTCTTTCCTATATTCATCTCACTGTCTTTAATTGATGGTCTACAGATGTTACAACTACTGGGAAATGTTGGAAATGTCCAGATAGTCCTTTGATAAGTCATCCTACCCGTGGATTTCATAAAGGGTGTTACTGTGATCAACCCTGTGTTTAACACCCTCGACCAGGGTCCAAGGTGTTCAAGATGTGAGAACCTTGTATATAAACTTCCTACAATTGTCGGTTAAATGCTGTAATGGTTGTAAACTGTAGTGCTGTCATAGTCGTGAAGTGTGTGCTTTAGCCGCTTATGGAAGAACTTAACCCGACAAAGAGTGCACAAATATCAGTTATGGTTGCATATACGGAACTTGTTGAAGTCAAAAAGTTACGTAGATCAAAAACAAATTTTTATCTTAAACACACAAGCTGTTAAAAATTTAGATGCAACTAGAGAAACAACACAATATCGAAAATATGGCCTGAAAAGCCTGTGGCCCGAGGTGAAGGTTGCATATACCTAACTTTTTTTTGGCTTCAAGATCAGACCTATGATCTGTTCCAATCATAAAAGTGTTAGACGGCTCTTTTCATAGTCGAAAATATAGTTATGTATGCAAGTAAAATACTTAGTAGTTATGGGTCAAATAAAATTACTTCCATTATGTTTTTGCTTATAGAGGTTCACCAAAAAGCAAATGTAAACATAATTGTGGAATGAGAAGAGTAACAAATTTTCCTGGCAATTTCTGCGATCTGCAAGGTCTAGCCATTTAATCAAAATGTTGTCGAAACAAATCCTACTGTTTTTTTCTTTTCTTTTTTTTTTTTTTTTTTTATCACAAAATTTCAATATATGCACAGTCCTGTGCATTACTATCATAGATGTACCACTATCACCATGATCTTTGACTCCTAAATTTCCGTTTAGGAATGTCAATTTTAGACTTCTGCACCCTGTCGTGCACTAGACATACACCTTGGCATTGCCTTCGAACCAAATTTCTTCTATTACTACTTCAACCGCTCTAGCAATGTAGTAGATGATGTTGATGTTGAAAATGGGTGCAGACTGAGGTTTTGTGCTCTTCCTCGCTCTGCCATGCCTTGGTCCGACTCACCTGATTACAACGATGATCTTTACGCTCTCTTAGACAGCATTGAAGATTACCTTAATCATCCTGATTGGGTGGTGATTGACATAAAGGAGGCGAACACGGTTGAAGAGCTCCCATCAGGTGCTCTTGCTTTGGTCCTTCATACGCGACACCTAGTGATAAAGAAGCAGGTTTTTATTTTCCCTGCAGACACTTCTGTTGGACTGAAGCAAATCTCCCATCTGATCGAATTCAAGCAAATCTCCCGTCTTCCTAGTGATGAGCGTGAAGCCCTGGATTTTGTTGGTCGTCTCACTTTTTTGATAGTTTATGGTTGCTGCTTCGTCCTCAGATGAGGTTTCTCTGGCACCGTAGTAGGCGTTATTTGTTGTTGAGTTCTTAGCACATTGGAGGAAGATGTGTGATGATCTATAATTTTAGGACCCTGGAGTAGAAAAAACTGGTCATTTGTTTCCACAGGCTTGCATATGTTAGATTTAGCCCGGCTTCTTATGGTTGTGGTTGTATGACCTGTGTCAAACTTGAATCTTTAATATTACGATTTTCGGAAACATAGCATATCGTAGCACTAGTACCTCTGTTAGAGTCTCTCAGTTCCAGTGTTAATGTCGTGGATGTTTCCAAGTAAGGGAACACAAAACATTTTCTTTGAATTTAAGGGAATACAAAACATGATTTTCAATTTTGAACTTATGGAAGTTGTAGCTCCAAGGAAGACAGCCATGGAGTAGTATGCTACTGTGTTATGCATTGCTCGGATTGTATCAAACCCAATTAATTTGCTTATGAAGAAAGTTGGCCTCATTTGGACACATTTGGGTAGTTCCACTTTAAAGATTATACAAAAACTAATATGTGGCCGTTTATATGGTGTACTAACGGAGATAGACTCCGTCAAAGCCAAAATTACATTAAAAATAGATTATTTCATTTGACTCACAATTGATGGGATTATTTATTCCTATAATAAAAATGATGCAGCTAATTCTTTGTTCTATAATGGATAATACTGCTGTTGGTGTTGTGGTTTTAGCAATTATTTATGTCAAATTTTCCTAAATAAATTCACGATGTCAGCTGATTTTTTCCTCTATAATGGATAATACTGCTGAATGGCGTTATGGTTTTAGTAATCAAGTACAATGGATATCTTGATTATGTAGATTGTTGTGTTAAAACCAATGGAGTTAGTATAAGATTGTACTCCACAAAGCAAGAAGGGAAGCAGAAACTTGAGCTGTATATTGGCACCACAAATATGACCATCACCAAAGTCGAAGAATGCGCATCATCAACAAGAGGAACACTCTACGTCACTGATCCTTCACCAACACCCAAGATTACACTTGTGAAGGTGATTTCTCCATTGATTATTACTCAGTGTCTATGGGTTGTACTTAAATTTTGTAATCTCAGCTCCTAATCTCCTTGCACAGCAAACGTTTGACAAAATGCCGCAAAGAAATACTCCACAATCTACTTGTGTCACAATGCAATTCAGCGCAAAGCCAACTTTCCAGGGGCAAACTCTTCCCTCTCCCCTTCGTCTCGCTGGCCGAAATCATCCCAAAGCTTCTTGATTTATAGGTAGTTTGGACCCAGTAAACTTTTGTGGAAGAAAACAATTTTGATCTTCAAAGATCAACTCTTAGGGGCTCTATGTGTAGGTTAAGGATGGTAGAAGATCCAACCATGGGATTTCATTACTTCCGAATAGTTTCTTTGGGGCCGCGATTTCAGAATGCAGCTCATGACATCAATCTTTTGATCAGGTATACTTTGCAGTCTCCTAAACTTTTTATGATGATATTGTAATTTGCTACTTCTTGTCATTTGCCTTCCTAGTTAGATAGGCAAAACATTACCATATGAAGACAACTATAAAATGGATAGTATATGCTCTTATATTCCAGAACTCTCTCCGTCCTAGTAAGATTGACAATTAATGTTCAGTTCATCAAAATGACTACTAGTAATCTACACACATACTATTAAAATGTTCTAGAAACATAATTTCAAGTTGCACACTAAAATGAATAGAGGCTGAACGAAACTCATAATACTAACAGCTCGAAACCTCATAAGTTGAAGCTCAGCAAAACAAAAAGAAAAAAGTTTATATTAATTGCTTATTGGGACAAACTAGGGTAGCGACCTTTTACTCTCCACCCAAACTTCAAACTGCTACTGCCTTGCTTTTCCATCAACATTGTCACATCTAGGATTCTATAAGAAAATAAACAATAAAATTTATTAGGATAAGTTAATGCTCTTATTTTAATAAATCTTGATTGTTTTATTGAACTTTTTTTTGCCACGAATTGGCAAATCTATGAATAGCATTACAATAATAGAACCATCAAATTTAAATATTAGTACTATACTACTATAGAAAAGCTATCTTGAAATTTCAAAAGTGCATGCATCCAGTCACATATTGTTAAATTTATCTACTGATCAGTAAACCGTGTTGAAAATTGAAACACTGTAACAATTGACTCAACCACTCCAATGTAATAGGAGTACTAAAATAGGTTTGTCACTGGGCTCCGCAATTGACTTAGCAGATATTTACAAATATGATGAAATGAAGCTAGTGTTTAGCGTAATCAAAGCAAAACAAATCATTAGCAATGGAGGAACAAATAATGTCCACAGAGCTTTATGAGGCAGCAATGAAGGGGGATGTAAGCATCTTCATCAATCAATATGGAGGCACAAGATCTAATGAAGAAGTTGACAAGTATTTTCTCTCTTATACCAAGGAAGAGAGGAACAATATCCTTCATGTAGCAATAGCAGCTGCCCAGTCCTCCTCTAATAATGAGTTCATAGAGGAAGTCCTCCAAAGATTTCCGGTGCTCATGCGCCAAAGCAACTCTAAGGGCGACACTGCCCTTCATGTCTCTGCCAGACGCGGTAGCCAAGGAATTACTGCACTTCTAATGAATAGCCAGCGCCAGCCCCAGCCCCAGGCGCTTATTAACAGTCATGGTAATAGTAATGATTCTGAAGGTGCAGGTGCAGCAGCAAATGCAATGAGTGGCACTGCTGAGAGTGATCAGCCATTGTGGATGGTGAAAAATTCGCAAGGGGATACACCTCTTCATGCTGCACTGAAAAGGGGCAATACTGAAGTGGCGTTGTTCTTAATTAATCTTGATGATGCCCTGCTTGGCGTTGCCAACCACTCCAAAGAAATTCCACTGCATCTAGCTGCTGGATTTTGCACCGGTATTCCTGGTAATTCTTCATTTTCCTTTCCCCCTATTCCTATCTCTTTTTAGTTCCATTTTAATTTTTAATTAGGTAGCTCTGTTTGTTGCATCACCGGCTCACACTTCATTTATTGATTCTTACTTGTATCTATTCACTATTGCTATCAAAAAAGCTATTAGTACTAACTTGGTTAATCGGCCAGGTGATCCAAGTCAATACCTAATTATAAAACAAAAGCTAAACAAACCGACAATTCATCAAGTCCCCAAGTATTGAGTGATCAAATGTCATAAATCCGATCCACACAATTATGAAACTTTATTTGCATTCTGTAGTTTGGGAACATATAGACTGGCATGCTAGTTTCAGTGTGCTAATCTTAGTGAGCTGTTTGTTACCACAAACCAACCAAACCAACCACATTCATCTCAAGTACACCAGTTTGCAACTTGTAAGGTTTTAACTTCGTCTTAAGTATCCTTTTGATACAGCAACTGTTTGTCACAGCAATGTGGGCTGACATTCCCTGTTATTGTTGTCTGTTGCTTGGGTGGCGAATATGCAATAAAGGATTGGAAAACAGAATGAACAGGATCCCAAGGACACAAGAGAGTAACAACCAAGAACATTTGCTGCGTATAATAGACGTGCTGCTAAGAAAATCGAGTTCTTCCTCCTCTATGCGTGATGCCAATGATCTGACTCCTCTGCTCAGGGCATCATGTTGTAGGAACTGTTTACCTGTCATTTCACTTATACTTGCTTATAATCCACTGCTAGCAGAGCAGCGTGATCTTAAAGGTAGGACCATTTTGCACCTCATGAAGTTACAGAGGTACCAAGAATGGAAAAGGGCTTTGGAAATTCAAGGAATCAATATTCTCAAGGATGAGCAGGATTCTGATGGAAACACTCCAGTGCACCTAGCTATAAAAGACTCTGACTATCTGAAGGTGAGAGTCCTAATAGAGTGTTCAGCAGACTTCAAGCTCAAAAATATGGATGGCGTCTCAGCTTGGGATCTAATACAAGCTCAGGATGACTTTCTGAGGAAATTGGTATGGTCTTATTATATTTTCACTTGTAAACTACGTTTCTTCATGTGTTAATACAAGCGACAATATATTCTTTTTTGAAAATTTTAATCAGCCTGAAAATAGTGACCATGACGTGTTTCCAGTGGTCGCTGGATCAATGATGGAAACAGGGAGACTAGTGAAGACTATAGCCTCCCTTGTCCCCACATGAGTTCATTTTTTTAAGGTTTTGGGCTGGTTGGTTTACATGTAGAAAATACTCTGTCTGTATCTGATCTTATACCACAGATTTAGGCTCCTCCGACTGAAAATAATCTGGTATACTCTTTCATATATTTACACTTACAAACTCTTGTGCTGTCCATGAAAATGGTTTCTAAATGTATCATTATCTAATGTCATAGGCCTGTTAATGATGCAGAAAGACAAGACAGATGAAGTCACGAATGGATTAATGACCAAAGAACTTTACAGAGCAGCAGTAGATGGAAACATGGATTTTCTTTCTCAGCATGATGTTATCTACCTCGTATCTCGATCAATGGATGGAAACAATATTCTTCATATAGCAATGGGGCCAGAATCAGCTGATCAAAGAGAGTTTGTTCAAAAGGTTCTGGAAAAAGTACCAATACTTCTTTGTCAGACAAATGCTCATGGTGATACACCACTTCATCTTGCTGCCAGGAGTAGGACCCTTGGTGCACTTGAATTAATGATATCCTGCAAGAATACCTTCCAAAAGGCCTTCGAAATGGGTGCCTTGTGTCTTTATTTCCCACCATGGAGAGCCAAAAATTCAGTAGGCAACACACCCCTCCACGAAGCACTGCTTGCTGGGAATGCTCTTTCTGCTCGATTCCTGATACAACTTGATGATGAGGTGGCTCATTATGTCAATAACTCTAATGAAACTCCTTTGCATTTATGCACACGATTTAAGCAAGAAGCTGCACCTCTCTGTAAGTCTATAAATCATCTTACACAGTGCTCACATCAAGTCTTTCTTTTACCCGAAACAAGATTATTTGCACATTACTGTTTGATTTGATATTATCTATTATAATATTTATTAGTCTTTCAATATATATAGTATTTTAGTAGAGCCTTAACCCTCCACCATCATGGTTAGTGAATGAAGATCACTCAGATCTTCTCGAATAACCGGAATTGTTTAACAATAATTAGCAGTTTCTCAGAGGTTATGAAAGTCAATATTTCCTGTTCATGCTTCGACATATGAATTCTATTGTATTTAGATTCGAAGTGAAGCAAATAAAAGCTATAGCTTAATTGTGATATTCCTGTATTTCTTAGCACTTATTCTCATCAGCCTTCTTTATCAACTTATTATGGTCTCTTTAAGTTGAACTGTTAAATGGCTAAATTATGTTTTGCATAAGCTTGAATGACAAAAGCACAGCAAAAGCAAACAAATCTAAGGTTATGTATTTGTTTATGCAAACAAACCTTATGTCATTTGTTCGCTTATGTATACTTAGTCCTCCCCTACATATAGAGACCTAGTAACACTTAAGACATGCATCTTCCAATGGACAGGCATGGATATTGTAGCGATAATTGAACAATTTCACCCGTTTTAGCAATGTGAAACCTTCCATGTTCGTGTTGGGGCCTGCTCTTGTCATTATTCCTCTGTTAGAGAATTAGAATTCAAGTTTAATCCCTGTTATGTTCAACTTCCATGTTACTTATCTCCAGTTTTACCTTGAATGATTGATGTAGCGGTTGCACAAAGCACTTGGCCAGAGTACATGGCACTGACACATGTCAAAGAGTTTGAATTGTTACTTGCAGCAAACATGTCTGCGGTCTACTTGAGGGACATAAGTGGTCTTACCCCTTTACTGAGAGCAGCTCAGTGTAATCAGCTTGAATTGGTCAAAAAATTACTTGACTACTACCCGCGTTCTGCAGACATTTATGACTTTGATGGTAGGTCACTTCTGCATCTCTTGCCTCTAAACAATGAAAGGGAAGCTTTACTTGACGTTCCTCAAATTGAAGCATTGACCACGGCACAAGATTATGATGGAAACACACCGTTACACATTGCCATAACAAACCGTCACTTTAGAAAGGTGAAGGTTCTAGTGCAAAAATGTTCTGCAACAGACCTACTTCTGCCGAACCATGGTGGCGAATCAGCATTTGACTTAATCAGATCGCTAAATGAAGTACCTTTGGAGGTATGCATCGACAACATACAACTTTTAAACAGTTAGCTATTTACACTGCGAATATCTTACCATACTCGCTAGAACTCACATAACTTCCTGACTGTAGTTTTTGTTAGCTACTATAAAGAGACTTAATTTCCTTTCTTTTCGGGAAATGTTAACGGAACTCCATATACAACCTCTTGCTCTCCTCTGATGTCAGTATGTTAGACCCACAATAGGAGTGCAAGATACTATTTTAGAGTGCTAATAACACTTCCCTTCATAGTAGAAGGAAAGTGCAACTGCAGCTTATTTACTAGCAAGTGGTCCGTGGATGTGTCTTTCTGCTAATGTGAAAATGATTTGCTTCCAAATTTCCAAGATATACTATGTTCTCTGTCATAAGGTGCAACTAGGTCGTAAATGAGCAACTTATTTGAAATGGATTTGCTTAATTAGACCAACTAAAGTTATCTAATTTATTGTTCCTAACTTTTATAAGCAGCCTCTGATACAATGTCAATAAACTTTCTTTAGAGGCAGGCCATAGAGTTCGCAAGGTTCAACTACTGTACTACACCCTCCTGCACGTTCTAGAAAGGATTATATATCATTGACCATTGTTGTTGTGATTGTTTACCTTGTGAACAGATCAGACAGCTCTTCCAACGAAAGAGCCCATCTTCTCAAAGCTTATATGGTATTAGTGAAGCAGCAACGAAAGAAAATGTTAACACTTTACTGGTCATTGCTGTGCTGCTAGCTACAATTTCATTTGCTGCTGCTTTTACAGTTCCTGGAGGATTTGATCAGAATGAGGGAACTCCAATTTTCATAAGAAAGGCAGCTTTTAAGGTGTTCTTGATTTCAGATACATGCGCAATGTGTTGCTCCATGCTGGCATTGTTTGCCCTCCTCTGGGTAATGACGGGCAAAACTTGGGAGTCCCTAAAACTAATAGACTTGAGCATCTTTGTTCTGCAAATGTCCTTTTATGCAACGACCATAGCCTTTATGTCGGGTGTCTATGTGGCAACATCTCCCAAGGCGTTCTGGATGGCAATCCTTGTCTGCGTGATCTGCTCAATTCTAATGGTTCTTTCTTTAAAGCCAATCATTTTACTTCTCTCTAGGATCCTTCCTCGTATACCTGCTTTCCTCTTGGCCATTGCCCGTGGATCTTTATGGATTCCTGCCATATTTTGCTCTCCGTGTACGCTATGCTGCCTACTTACTTGCCTTCGTGGCGTGGGCTCCAATGTGGACGACGAAGATGAAGAACCCGAAACAAAGTGCTGCTGTTGTTGTCGGAGTACTACTGATGATATCTGGTGAATCACAATGCACAAAATGAATTTCTCTAACTTGAGGGAGATTTTCATTACTAAACATGTATGTTGTACTGGATTTATTTCTTACATCAGTAATAATTTACTAGAGGTTCAGTGTGAAGCTTTTGGAGTACTTCTAGCTGCATGTTGTAGCATAACTAACGTTCTGAAGGTTAGGTGTTAGTGCCAAGTTGCCCAAGATGTGAAGGGCTAAAAGTGTCAAGTTTGGTCAGTGAATTATCAACCTCAAAAAAAAAAAAAGTTTCTTTTAAGAACTGGAGAGTTTTAATACTCATTTGATGGAAAAATATAAATTTATTTACAATGTAGATTACTCATATTATGTATAGGATTTTTTGTTTAACACTACCTTTTATATGGGCTCTTTGCCAACTAGATACCTTTTTTTTTTGTTGAAAACTATCTTTTAAGACCTTTTTTTTTTGCCGTAGAGATACCTTTAACCGGATTCCGGTGGATTTTAATTTTTTATGACCGAAATGCCCTCACATGATAGGCACGTGATAAGCCGTATTCTGGTGGGTTGTCCCGTATCTTCTCTTTCTCTAATTGAAAATGAAGGGAAATATTAATTTTGCTCAAGCACTTGATGAAGGAAAGGATTTCAATCAAGAAAGAGCCTATCACATGAGGGTATTTCGGTCATAAAAAATTAAAATTCACTGGAAACCGGCCAAATGTATCTCTACGACAAAAAAAAAAAAAAAAAAAAAAAAAAGGTATTAGAAGGTAGTTCTCAACAAAAAAAATTATAAAAGGTATCTAGTTGCCAAAGAGATCATATAAAAGGTAGTGTTGAACAAAAAATCCTTATGTGAATTGATAATTGGTTACTCTTAGGGATACTCATTTGATTGGGTTGATAAAGATTACTAGTACGATACTATAGTATTGCTATTAAATTTTACACAGATATATGAGCAGCCATACATTCTACTCTATCTAGTAAGTTCATTGAACTTGAACTTGTTTCTGTCTCCATATTGAACAGTAATCTTAATATCAGGAATAGGAAAGGTCCGTTTTAGCTCTATTAATGCTCCCCAGTTCTCTTCATCTTCTTAGTTCTAATATCCAAATGTGTTTATAAATACACATCACTGATGTTACTACTACAATGGACAATGGAGCGGGTTAATCTTTCTGTTGTCTATGATCAAGGTGAAAAAATGACCACAATTTCCAGCCTCACCATATGCCTCAAACCAGAGGATGATTTTCCTCATCCAAGGCACCTCTGCTTCCGGTACCCTTTCGGAAAAACATCTCCTAAGAGACACTGCAAGAAGGTACTGTGATTGTGTGAATGTCATATTTCTCTTTTTTTATCTTTGTTTCATACTTTTGATTTGGTTTTGTAACTTTTTTACTATACAGTGTTATTGCTATGTTTGTGATGAACTTGCACCATGCAAAAAATGGAACAAGCCTCCACAGCGGCATTGTCACGCTACTCACAACGACAAGAAATGGAGGATTGACAGGCAACTGATCCGGAAGAAATTCCCTGCTAATACCCGCATCATGGTACTTGAATGTTATCATGTGGTCTTAACAAGTAGTATTTTTTATTGGCATTTAAGAAGATGCTCCTACTAGAATCTTAATTTAACAAGAATTATGGTACTTTTATTGCAGGCTTACCACAGGCTTTTTGTAAGCTTTGTGTGGCCTCCTGATAATCCACAAGCTCAATATGGTTGTGCTGGTGCAGTAATACGTAATGGTTCTGGAGATTGGGTTCTCGGTTTTGCCATGCATATCCATAATAATGTGGATACTCGTGATGAATCTGTTCCACCCTACATTGCCCTTCGGGAAGGCCTTCGCCTTGCCTGGTCACGAGGATTCCGGTGCCTTGAAGTTCAGTTGGGTTTTTTGTTCCATGATGGTTTCTGGTTTGATTTCACCAAGGATACTGATCAGGGTAGGAAGTTCCGTCTCCAAGTTGATCCTTCTTCGACATATAATCATGAAGTTTTTGCTATGTTGAAAGATGTTGAAGAGTACTTGAACCGAGAATGGTTCATTGATGTGAAAAATTGTCCTGCCTTTAAGGATGAGGCTTGTGCTTTTACAATGGCAACATTGGCGGATTGCCAAGTGCAGGAGAAACAAGTGTTCGACTTCTCTACACACCCCGACACAGCTAGAATTATGGAGATAGCTCGCGACATTGAGAACAACAAATTAATGAATCAGGCTTATTCTCAGGTTGGGTTGGCGAGGAAAACAAAATTACCATCTTAGATTAATTTTTTCAGCGACTTAGATGTTCTGTTTTTGCTGTCTGTTTCTGATTTATCAAAAACACAAGAAATATAGGTGTCTTTGTTTTATCTAGACCTTTGCTGTGTTAAACATTTTTGTCTACAAAAATTACTCTTACATAAAATTTAAGCTATCGCTACTTCTGTTAAATCCATACAGTGTGATTATATGCTTTGTTGTGTACTCACACCAAGATCAAGATCATGTAATCTTAATATCTGGACTTCTTGAGTACAACACAATGGAAACAGAGTTGATTTGGCTTCTTCAGTTGTGACGTTTAAATCTAGCACATCCTAGATACAATGGAGAAGGTATCAAACCCTTCAATTATAAATATATTACTGTAGATGGTAATGCTTATTTGCAATTGCACCCATTGAAAGCACTAATTAGTTAAATTTTTAAATTTTGAAATGTAATAACGCAGAGGTGCAAGTGAAATGGATATCTCTTGACCATATATTGTGTAGTAAACTTTTAGTACAAAGAAAGCAGGGAAGCAGAAAGGTCAGATATAGAATTTTGTGTTAAACGAGAGAACATAAGCCTATAAAATCAATGGACATCTCAATCTAGCTGATCTACTTAGTCTGATTCTTCAGTTTCTTCATCCGAATCCCGCCCATATTCATGAGTCTGATTCAAAATCTTGGAGAGTGGCTCCTCCTCTCCCTCCGAAGGTGCCACCATTTACCAGAATCATACCGGTCATGATTTGCATGGCAGTGGACCGACCATTCCTTGCTAGGATCGGCTATATCACAAACGTAACAATAGCACTGTGATTCAACCAATAAATATTTCAGCAACTTACCATAACCAAACAGTAGTTCAAAATTTGAACTATCCATTAGTCAGTTGAGATTTTTTAAGATACCAATTTGCAATGGGTCTTATGAGGCGTCTTTCTGAATGGACATTTCACACATTGATGCCTTGAATGTTGAAAGTCTCTACAAATTACTTGCCCCAAATGTTACATTTACACTATATAGGCACATGATCGGTATATGATGCTATAGAGGTACTTCCTTTGATCAATCGTAGTTTGTGTCTCTATTGTGTTGTAGCCGAAAAAGGCCAGGTTAGTAGTTGGGTACTTTCTAATTCTATCAATGGGGAAAATCAAATCGTTTTAAGCACTATAGAGGCACAAACTACGATTGATCAAAGGATCATGATCATAATCATTAGTAGCAATATAAGAGATTGAAGAGCTTAAACAAAGTAGAAATTCAGGATCTATCATGATCAAAGAGTCAACATCCAAATTACAATAACTAGGTAGGTACCGAATTTTTATCATCCATCTCAGCTCAATATTTGCTATGCTAAACAAGGAAACACAAGTCTAGAAAACTAAACAACATCAAGCTTGGCTTCTCCCAAAATTCCCTCTTCACAATCTTCATCCAAATCCAGCCTGTGATGCCCATATATTCATGTGTTGCGACTACCATAATACTTATGTGTTGCATGGCAATGGTCCAACCATTCCTTGCAAGGGGCGGCAACATCACAAACGCAACAATAGCACTGCAATTGATCAACGGCCACACATCCATTAGTATATATTTAGTATTAACATATTCACAAACAAGTAACCCAGATCAGGTTACAGAACTGAAAATTCAAAGTAATCAATATTGAATCATCCTTCATACTAGTTGGAATTAGATAGTACTACCAGTTTGCAATAGGTCTCATGGGATGTCTTCCCAAATGGGTATTCTGCACAATGATGCCTTGAATGTGGAAAGTCTTTGCAAGCAACCTACCAATATATCATCATTCACATTATTATGAACAACAACAATCCAGTGATAATCTTGCCGAGGACATGGTCTTGGAAGGTCAGGCTGTGTCCGACCATCGTAACCACATCAAAGAGAAGAAAAGAGTTTCAAGGTATAATTTAGTTGATGAGACAGTACGGTATATGTACCTGGCCTAATTTTTCAGCTACAAGGGAGATATCAGGATCATGATTATGTTGAGAAACAGGGAAAACTTTGAAAGAATCACAAGGATCATAATCCAATATCAGGCAATCCTCTTCACCCTTTCCAATCTCTTTCCCGCGATTGTTAGGCTCATTCTTCATCATCCCGCCGTTGGTATCCATGACCTACACAAAAATGGAGATCAAATTAAAGCAAGATCATGACCAGTACAAGTGAGAATAAATTGTTAATCAAACTAATTTCGACGAGATTGATTGATTAGTAGGGGATTTCAGAGGAACTAAACGAATGAATTCAAAGTATTTAGTAGCACTACTTGATCAAATATTTCAAAGAAAATTAGAGATGTTATTGGAGATAGATCGATGATACCTAAGCTAGTACTAGTGCACCAGTAGTAGTTTATGCAGAGACGTAAAATGCAAAGGTCTCTTAACGTACAGGAGTCAGGATATGTAGCACCGATAAATAAGGGAAGACATTGCACAAACTATACTTAATTAGTCATTAATTGAGAGGAAAATGAGTAGACTCCCAAGAAAGAGGAAGGATGGAGTGGGAAAAATTAACAATAAATACTAAGTTTTGGAATTATTTTTTTTTGACAAAGATTGGAAATTGTTGTTTGCCTTGCATTATTAGTACTAGGGAAAACAAGGTAAATTGGGAGTAAATGAAAATAAAAGTTGTGGAGACTCAAATTTTTTACAGTACCATTGATGGTATAGTTTCAAAGTTTCTCTCTACAAGATAATGGAGTAATTACTACTGGAGAAGCCAAAAGGTGTCTAATTACACAGAATGTTGTTTATATAGATGTTGATGTACAGTTATATGATAAATTGTTGCCTTTCAACCAAATTGGATTCTGTAACATAACCTTGTAAATTGGCGTGATAGCGCGATACTAGTATAACAAGTTGCATAAGAAATTAAGAACTCGTAGCCAAATTTGCAGGGCTAAATTTCTGAAGAAATACTCACATACTACAAATCTTTTCAGGATTGCAAATTAGATTTTACAACAACTCTGAGATTAGCTACTTAAAAGTTGAAAGGTAAGTCCTTGATAATGTTTTTAGGCCCAGGTCATATAACATGCATCATAATCATGCTCATGACAACCAGTCACAGGCTCTTCAAAAACAGAATCCAGGATCATTTTCTCAAAATCAAAGACAAAATAACTACTCTCAATCTCATCATCCTCCATCCTCTGCTCCTCCGGCTCAGGCTCAGGATCAGGCTTGGGCTCGGGCTCGGGCTCAGGTATTTTGTTATTGAACCGAACTGTTGTAGCTTCTTCAATTTCTGTCATACACCTATGGAAGCTCCTCCTGAGATCATCTATGGCGTCTACGGTTTCCTTCCGCCACGTGTTGATGCTTCTCCTCAGTTCAACCCTCTCCTTCATTTCTCTCTCCCATTTCTCCATCATCACTTGGATCTGCGCCTTCAACCTCAAGCTCAGTACTTCCTCCATTGACTCCGCTTTTAGTGGAGTGTCATACACGCCCTGCTTCTTCTTTAGTGTCACTCTCTTTCTCAGAACCATCTTGCACCGCCTATTCAGAATCCTTGCAGACGCAGCAACTGATCCTTTCTCCATTACTACTCTCAACTCTAGCTATCTGAAACATCTATCTCATCTCTCGCACAGCAGTAATTTATACAAGTAGATGATAGACCAAAGGTCTTAGGAGGTGTGGGAAGTCTCAGAGCCACAAAAGTACTAGGAAAACCTTTTAATAAAAATTACTAAGCTTTACTACATATTTGGATCATTAACATCAGTATTAAACATTTAATTCAAGTGGCCAAAAGTTGTGGAAATCTCAATCCATTGCAAAACTAAAGTCGCATACACTGAACACTGCTACTACTGCTATATACTGAAAGTTGAAACATTGCATATACACTTCTAACAACTAGAATAGCAAATCCTTCCGCATGTGCTTCCATAGAATCTTCCTTCAAAATGCCTCCAATTTCCTTCAAGTGTTAGTACTTAGTACCTTACTACCTTTGTTGATGTCATGGGTATCCTCCATTCTTCAAACCTATCTACTCCTAAAAGATTAGTGGTGGCAGCAGCAGCATTGCAGTTGCTTCAAGCCAAATTCTACATCCTTAAGTCCAATTTTCATAAGTCGCGCGCTATAAGCACTGCAATCAAACCACCGAAAAAACAGTCTCAATTCAGATGAAGTTTTCTTGAAGCACAAAATATAGTTGTCTTGAAAAGCAAGAAAATGCAAACAAGTTGCAACTAACGAGTTTGCACAAGCACTACTACTTCATATATCATAGAGTGCAGCTATTGCCATCGTGTAATAGTTCTAATTCTAGATGTTAGTGACTAGTGACGACTGAGGAATGTTGTGTTTTACCTCAAAAAGACAATTTGAAGTTTGCCATAGATTGCTTGATCAATCAATGCTTCAGTTTTACTGCCCTTTTATTGCATCTGTTCGTCTTGTTTAGCCTCCACAATAGAGTCGTGGCAGTAGCATCGCAATGTCTGAAGAAGGCGGGTCCTTTAGTCCATTCCTCGCAAGGTGCGGGTACATCACAAAGGTAACAATAGCACTGCCATGGATACAGAGTCACATATATATAACAGTATCTTGCTTAAGTTGAATTCTACAGCCACAATATAAGAGCACAAACCGCCAATTATCATAAGGTTTACCATTTTGCAATGAAGGTCATGATCAGTGTCGTTAAATGGGTATTTGACACAGAGGTGCCTTTGATGAGGATAGTCCCTACAAGCAACCTGCCATCAAAATTATTCATCATCATCGCATAATCTAAGAGATTGAACAGCTGAGAACCCATCTTGCTAAAAAGGGTTCAACTTTAAAATTAATACAGATTAACGACGATAATGAAGTATCATACCTGGCCCTGTTCAGCTACAATAGAGACATCAAAAGCATCACCGTCATCATGATCATCACCTTTCTTAGACAACTCGGAAAGAGTAGAAACACTAACAGCTTCAGTAGGATTAAAATCCATAATAAAGCAATCTTCAGCTTCCTCAACCTCCCTTAGGCGTTTCTTATTCTTAATAGCAACTAAACTTTTCTCAGGGACCTGCTCTTCAACATCAGCAGCATTCGTCACCCCATTATCTTCCATAACCTTTGTGAAATCAAGAAAAAGGATCAGTCTTCGGTACTTAATAGCACCAATAATAACATATCAATCAGTAAAGAGTGAAAATAACCTTGTTGGGATTCTGTAGAACGGATGGGGGAGGAAGGAATTGCGGCTTAATCGGGGAGATATCGAAAGCGAGGTCGACCAAGCAAAGAGTACATTTGAAGCGAGCCCGTGTGATGGAACGATGGAAGTAAAACACGGAGAAGCAGAGAGCACAGGCGACAGGCATCGTAGCCGCCGGATCAAACCCGTTGGCCAATGATAGTTGGTTCGGGTTTGGGGGAAGCATCTGTGGCAAATGGCAGCGTGGGCAAGGGAAGATCACTACCCCTGGCGACACCGTCATGATTAGATAGCAACGGCCGCAAGACACCACCTGCGGGAGCGGCTGAAGCGGTGGCGGAGGAAGTTGAAGAAGCTGTTGAGGTGGTGGTGTTGAGCCCATTTGTGATCAGTGATCACCTTCCCTAGCAATGGCAATGAAAGTTGGGAGAGGGAAAAAGGACTGAGCTTTGTACTACTTTGTAGCTCCATCTTTTTTTAATAGCGGCAAAGGTTAAGAAAGGATGTTTTGGCGCCAATTTTGCGCCTTTTCTTGGGGGGAAATTGAAATTTTACCTTGACACTCAAGTTCTGCAAGGGTTGCAGAAGGCTCAGAAGTCAGAAGTCAAATCTTCTTTTTGTATTCCAGTACTTTGACTATAGTGTCTTATCAGCAAAAATGGTTAATTTAATTTGTTTTAAATTTTCTTTTTTTTTTCTTTTTTTTTTTATTTTTTTTTGGGGGGGAATAGAAGCAATGCACTAATTTTATGAGATCAGCCAGCAATTCAGCATACAAAATGGTGTAAATTGGCTTTATTTCTGATAACTGGTTAACCAGTCAGTAGGACAGTTGATGTAGAGATAGACATTGGTAGACAACTACACAGTTTTCACTTTCATATCCAAGTAATGACATGAACCATCACATGAGTATATTAGTAACCACTTATTTTGAGTGAATCAGAGAAAAAATGCAAACTCTGCTTAACACAATGACAATGATAAGTTTCACTAAAATTGAAATCACATTTGCTAGGTGTTTGAGGTCAAGCCCGGGCCATACTCGTGCTGGGCCAACTCGGTACTGGGCCTCATGCCGGTGCAGGCCATCACCATCTTTACTTGTGCTTCGAGCTCTATTCTCCAACAACTTCACTATTATCACATACTCCCTCCGTTCTCAAATAAAAGTGAAGCTTTGTTCACTTTCATTGGAGAACGGAGAGAGTATTAAAAGTGAAAAAAACGACAACAAAGCTGTAATTAACATTTTTTCCATGACTAACTATAAATAGAATATGCATCTTCAAAACTCCAATCAACAAAATACACTCTTATGATTTGGCCTTCAATCAGTACGTAACTACAAGAATTTTCTAAATTGCTCTTACTGACATAAAAGAATACATCTTCTCCCCACCCAAGCAAAAACTAAAACTACTGTCTAAACAATTACATAAGGGCAATACCTCTGTACAGATTTGAGGTTATGCATAATAACATCACCAGTCACGTATCCAACATAAGTAACACGAGTTATCAGATCTTGAACGACAGGGTTGCACAAGCAGTCGTACAAAGAAAATGATTTCATACTAAGGTTCTAGGGCCAAAATTTAGAGGGTAAAGGTGGCAAATTGTGTAGAGAACTGTAGTCTTCTATTGATGAGTCAAGCAACATGTTACAACTAGAAGCACTAGTTATGTCAGTCTACAACTAGGATTAACTCTTTGCCTATTTTGTGATCCCTGTTAAACCCCTGATGTCTACTCCCTAATTCTATGGTGCAAGAACAGGATAACTTCCCTTTAGTGTATTCACAAGCAAAAGTGCAATTTGTTTGCTCAAGCTACAGCGAACCTTTAACCTTTCACAACTCTGTAAATTCACTTTCCCTATGCTAATCCATTGCTTACATCAGTCTTCTATTCATTTTCTGCTTGAAGCCCTGGTTTTCAAAGCTAGTCAGCATTGCCCTTTCTCTCTAGTCCATACATCTCATTCAAACACCAATCTAATGAGAAATAAAGATGGCCCTGATTTTGGCTAGCAAGTTAGTTCTGCACAAAAATAACTGTTGCTTCTGACAAGAGCTTCTTCAGTTCTCTACACTTCATGTTCCGGCTTATAATGACGGTGCATTAACGCTTTCAGAGGCAGGACAGAGACGCATATAGAATCAAAAAACTAAGTTCAAGTGCCCTGTGTTGCCAACTAAAAGTGAAAAGCTTTGGCGACCGGTGAACATATTGTGCTTAACCTCATAAAACAGCTGAACAGGACACAGTTGCCTTCAATCCTTTACTTCACCCCATCTTGTTCAGATTCCTTTATTTCCTCGCCAGTAGTATCACAATCCAAGAAGCAGGCTAAGCTATTACCTCCCTCTGCAAGGCTCAGGAGTATCATGATTGTAGGGATAGAACTGCAATGCACACACAACTACAGAGTCAAACAGATGTTGCTTAAGTTCAATTATATAAGTGAAGGACAAGAAAACAACCAGCTAGTAAGCTACCATGTACGAAAGTACTAGTTCCACTTCGTAACTTTTGCATGAAGAGTCGTCTTAGATGTGCGTTTGGCACATAAGACACTAGGATGTGAGCAGGGTAGTCCCCAAAAACCACCTGCTTGATGTCAAACAGTTTTATAATCCTTTTGCTTATGACTATGACTATATCCTGTGTGTGAAGCTTCAAATTTCTCCAATACACTATAATTAAAAAAGAACTATCTTACAAATGACACCATTAAAGCAGTCACTATCACTTTATTAAATCACTTTCTTACCTCCAAGGCAAGAACAAGTTGATTGTACAGCTAGTCTCAGGCAGTGCCAGAGTTTTGAGTCCAAGTGTGACTTCAAAACTTCGCAAGTGATCCATAAATAATTACTGAGACTAGGAATCATTCGTGTTGAAAGAAGTGACCTTATTGCTAATATGACAAAAGATGCCAGGACTGCTCAATTGACACCAAATGTTAGAGCAAACTTTCAAACGATTGAAGAACTTAAGGCAAGTTTCAAAAGAAACATATATTGCTAAGCAAATGAAATGAACCAATCATAATCATTTGCCATGAGATCAAAAATTTAACTAAACTCAACCATATATCGCTTGAAGTCAATTATTGACACTTGTGTCTAAATCAAGTCAATAAACCATCAAAACTAACAGAAACAAGTTCATCCCAATACCATTCTCAGAACTTTCTTAAATTAAGCACATGCAATCAGTTACAAGTAGTAAAAAAAAAATTATCACCACCACTGCTTTCAAAATTACCTTTATGGTATCTTCCCGTTCTTCTCCAGGTCTCTCCGCATCCTCCACATTAGAATTTCGTCAGTAGCATGGCAATGCATAGATCCTCTAGTCCAATGCGCACAAGGTGCGGGTACATCACAAATGTAGCAATAGCACTGCAATAAACAGCAATTATGAAGTCAAACATACACAATTTGTTTAAAGAAGCATTATGACAGACCCACAAGTGCACAAACATATAGCCAATACTTAAATCTGGTTTAGAGCCACCATATGAACTGTAAGGTACACTAGAATGAGAACAAATGATTACCATTTTACAATGGACCTCATGAGATGTCTTCTTAAAAGGGAATGTAGCACAGTCATGCCTTGGATGTGGATAGTCCCTACAAGCCACCTGCTCATCAAAAAATATACATCATCACCATCACTATCACCATCACCATCACCATCACCATCTTAGAAAACAAACATATTCATTTGCTAAAAAAAAGAGTTTACTTTCAGGTGTTTTGGTAAAAATATACCTGCCCTTTTTCAGCTAAAATGCATACATCTTCCTCAACAGTTATAAGTTGAGAGGTGGAAGCACACAGAGACAAGTTAGAAAATTTGACAGGTTCATCAGGATCAAACTCCAAAATGAAACAATCCTCAACCTCCTCAACTTTCTTCACATCTTCTACCTTCTTCACACAAACTATTGACTTAATTTCCTCACAATCATCATCATCATCTTCTTCTTCGGCATCGCTATAGTCATCATAAATGATACCATTACCACCACTGCCAATTTTAGTCGGATCAAACTCAAGAATGAAACAATCCTCAACCTCTTCAACCTCCTTCACATCTTCACTCTTCTTCACACACAACACACCCCCATTAACCTTCCTATCATCAACAACACGGCCTCGACTGCCGGTTTCCCTAGGATCAAATTCAAGCACAAAACAATCCTCAACTGCCTCAACCTTCTTCACATCCTCTCTCCTCTTCACACAAACAACAGATGACCCAATTGAACACCGCCCATCACCATCACCACCACCACAACCCCAATTCCCAACTCCACTACTGCTAGTGCTAACCATACCCCAATTGCGGGACCCACCATTAACCCTAACCCGATTATGGGCCCGATCACGATCGTCACTTGCCCAGCAATCCCTAGCAAGATGCCCAACAATCCCACATCGAAAACACTCAACCCTAGCAGCATAAGTTACAGGGCACTTATTAGCATAATGACCAACTCTTTCACAACTATAACACTGCGGCCCAATTGGGCTGACATCGATGGCTTTGAAGCAGGGATTGGAGCGGCGGGTCATGAGCCCGAACTCGACCCGATCGCCTTCAAAGACGGCCCGAATTCCGTCCTCATCGGGCCCGGGGAGCGAGGATGGGGTGACGAGAACCTCACTGGAATCGTTGTCGGTGACGATGTAGCCGATTCCTTCAGTGTCGAGCCATTTGAGTTTGCCGGTGTATCTCTTTGTTGTGTTTCTCTCGTACTCGTCGGGCTCTGGTTCTGATTTCGTAGCCATAGTTTGAGAGCTTTGAAGCTAAAGAAAAAGAAAATTGCGCTTGCGTGGTGCAAATTTATTTCACTTTTTGTGAAAATCGGGCAGTCCGTCTCCTAGACCGCCTAATATATTAGGCGAGTATTGGGCAAACAAAAGTGATATTATATAACTGAAAATCATAATATTAGAGTGAGAATGGGCGAGAAAATGGTCATACTTACCGGTTTTTTTGTGAAATTCGGTGCTTATTTCTAAATTGTTGGATCATAATTGATGAACCTGATAGCTCCAGTAAATCTATCTAAGTAAATACGGTTTATCGTCTTAAAGTGTTCAAATTTATTCTTAAATTATTTGAGGTTGGTTTTAGGTTGATTTCTATCGCGCGGTATAACGTTTTGATCATGCCACTTCGACGGATGAATATGAATACAAGTCTCATTCAAAATATTTTGTCTTACAAATTTGCTTTTTAGATACTTACAAGTACATCATTTCATCTTTATTTTATATCTTTTTGATAGAAATAAGTACATCATTTTAAAGGACAAGGTTTGGACTCTAATAACTATTTTACTTCATTTTTTTAATACTCATGTAAAGTTTATTCCCTACTATGAATTCATGTTGGAGGTTTAGTTGAAGTCACATAATTCACTTAATAGCACTTTAGTACTAAAAAAAAGACTTCCATCTCAAAAAGTCTCACTTATTTCCTACTCCAAGAAAATAGACTTCCATCTCCCTATCATAAACCTAACACAAAGAAATCAATGATGTAACATGGCTATGATTAGACCTTCATCTTCCTATTATCCTATAAATGATGTAACAGGGTTATAAATTGTGTAACATCTAACATGACAATGATAAGAGACAGATTCTCCCAAATGCAATCTGAGTTCAAATTAAATAGCATAATTAGACCAAAGTTACAATAGAAGAAGCTCAAATTGCACATCCACATTCATTAGCATACGAATACTACTAGTACTAGCTATATATACAAATTGTTGTAGCGATTAACAACCAATTCTTACTTAATTCTACCATATCCGATTCAAACTCAAATTCCGAGCACGAATTTGACTTCAAAATTCCAACAATTAGTAATACCATTTTCCTTCAAACTCGAGATCAGATCAGATTGAATCAATTCTTCTTCTGAAACTTATTTTGCTCCCTTAACAACCTCCAAATATGACCAGCACCATTCTCACACGCATCACAATGCCTCGTTCCTTTTGTCCATTTCTCACAGGGAACTGCCGTATCACACACATAGCAAAAACACTGCCCAAAACCAAAAGAAAAATCACCAATTTTGAAAAATAAACAACATAAAATTTCAATTGATTCCCCAACAATAATTCATCTGAATGTTCGTTACCAGTTCACAGTGACTTTCATGAGGAGTTTTATCAAATGGGAATTTCACACACAGATGCCTTGGATGTGGGTAATCTCTACATGCCACCTACCCAGAAAAAAATAATTAAAATAGAATCATCAAACATATAATCTCACAATTACAGGAATTTTGATTTTCATTGCACCAAAAAAAAAAAAAAAAAAAAGGTTTACCTGGCCCTTTTCGGCGAGAACAGAGAGATCGGCATCATCAGAAAGATTCGACTTTTCGGAGAATTTAAGACTGGAAAGATCGAGACTTTCGGAAGGATCAAAGTCTAAGATGAAGCAATCTTCAACCTCTTCAATCTTTTTCATGTCGGTTTTCTTCTTCAAACAGAAAACAGCTCGAACAGGGGAATCGTTGTCGTTGATTGAAGGAGATAACTCGATCAAATCGATCGTTTCGTTGATTCCCATTTTCTGGAATTTTGAAGCAGATGATTTCAAAGGATTTGTATAGAGGTATTGGGATGAAATGGGGAAGGGTGATTTGATGTGTTTTTTTTGAGTGGCGGATTGGGTGTGGTGTATTGGGGGTTTGAGAAATTAGACCGTTGGTGAGTTCCCAAATTTGAATATATAGTGTGATTTTATCTTCTTTTGTTGGGCTGAACTCTGAAGCTAGTCAAGAGTTTCTTAGGCCCTTTATAAGTATGGGCCAATATTTACTGGATTAGATTTAACAGCCTACTCATCAAGAAAAGGATGACTAAATGCCTCGTCAAAAATATGGGAACTCAACAAGGAGAGTAATTGCATGCAGATTGAATTGCACCTTATTGAACATAAGATGGGCCAAATTAACATTAGTTTATGCCGAGTGCATTATAGTGCAGTTGGTGAAGATCTAATCATATGTTTCAAGTGACCCAGTTGAAATCAATGTCATCACTTTTTTGTTTAATAAGCTTAATGTTATAAAGTTTGTGATCATCTCTCCTAATGCTTGTCCCCCTCCCCCTCCCCCAATTTACAAGGCTGGAACAGAGTCTTGTTTAGGGATTGCCAATTATCTATGTTTACTACTCCTTTGTCCCAGAAAGTTCTTTACGTTGGACTTTTTACGGTCTCCAATGCGACACTTTGACCATGAATATTTGTAATTTTATATAAGTAAAAACTATAAAATGATAATATTATGAAAATACTAGTTAACATGAATCTAATATAAGTATTTTGACATTGTAAATCTTTATATATTTTCACTAATTAATGGTCAAAGTTTTTTATCTTTGACCTCAAAATGAAGAACTTTATGGGACGGATGGAGTACTTAACTAGAGTACAATTTGTTAGTTTCATTAGTAGTGTGAACTTTTTGTTGGAGATATATGTGGGAAAATATATTAGAAATATATTTTTCAGATGTATCTAGGAAAATAGAAAACCTAATATTTTTGATATTATGATATTATATGGTTATAGTATTATGCTAGATATCTGATCTAGTTAAGAAACTAGTATATCTAGGAGATTTTCTAGGACATTAATTTTACTTGGAGAATGAGTTTATGTACTCTATAAATATGGGCTCTCTACATCAATAACAACAAGTGGGAATTTTTGAGCCTATTATATTTTATCACAATCTCCTAGATATATAGAAATTATATTCGCCAAATATATTTTCTGATCTTCAATCTCCAATACTTTTCACTTCTGTTTAGAGATTGGTTGGTATAGGCTAATTGGTTATGTTTATATAATGTTGATGGAAGATTGATTGTAGAAAAGGGAACAAAATCACACTAGTGGAATTGAAATAGTGCCAAGAATAAAATGCAAAGCCAAATCTTCTCAAAGATGTAAAAAATAGGGATAATCCCACCAACCACGCAAACTAAAACCTAATTAAATCATCAACTCTTTATCATCGTAGCGTATGACTATCAGTGCTGGCACCATAGTTTTTCTATTAATGCAAAACTATACTATAATGCTGTAGATTAGCGTGACAGAGTAAAATAAAATAACAAAGAAGTAGTTGATGAGTAATTTGTAATTTTGACCAATTGCATTTGTTCAAGTGTTTCTTATACTATACAGTCTAAGTGTTATGGAATGAAGACGACAAAGAAGGTGAGGGAGGGTGAAGAGACGAGGGAGAAGGGAAGGGAAGAAGTTTTACCGGGCAGGAGGGCACGAGGACCGTGCGGAGGAAGAAGGAGCAGCAGTGGGCACGACCAGACGGCAAATGCCAGCGGCAGGATCGTGCAGAAGGGCTGGCGATTGCTGACCGGTGGCAGTGCTGGGGCGGCCAATCACGGTGGATGAGGTTGAGTTTGACGAGGGCTAGGGTTTAATATGGAAGCCCTAATATCATGCAGATTGGTAAAATTCCCCTTAGGGTTGTATATTAATGATAATAGCATATATATACAAGCTTACAATAGATAATAGTATAAGGCTCTAAGTACATCGGATTGGGCTGTAGGCCGTACAACTAATACAAATAATAAATTACAATTATATCGTCTATCAATTTTGTTTACTAGAGAGTGGTGTTGGTATTTTAAAAAGAAAGAAGAAAAGAAAATCCTAACATTTCATATAAACAGTACATTCATACATTTCAATGTCAATATTTTACAAGGTGTGTACTAATATTTTTGTGGATGGCTAAATATCAATCACTGCAAATCATTATAACAAACATCTTAGATAGGTGTTGAGTCGCGTGTCGAACACATGGACACGACATGTATCAACATTTGGAATACGACATATATTAAACTTTGTATCATCTATAAATTGCATTTTCTTATGTTTGTATTGTGTCCGTGTCAGGGTTTATATTTATTCCATACAACTTAGGTTGAAGATAAGTGTAACAGCAACATATAATGATGATCCAATATAAGGTGCAATGTCTGATTATATTGGTTCGATAGCCCAACCCAATTAAGGTCCTATTCCCATACATGCACAATATTGATCATCTACCCACCTCTAAGCTTCTATTGATTCACAATTTTATAATTGCAACACCAAAATAGTAAGAAAAGTTCTAGAAAGCTTAAGGTTGAACAGAAAGAAGACTACGGTTCCTCATATTATTTGGCTATTGGGTCGTGTTCCTACTGTGGTTGGTGAGAGAGTTGGTGAGAGAGTTGACGAGTCACACTAGCTTAGCTTCGAATAACTGCCGACCATTATTTCATTGACAATCAAAACTTCAGTTTCAAATAAACCAATACTCACTAATTAAATTAGAGGTGACAAGCCGATGAGGTCTTAGCCTATTGGTTAAGATTGAGGTCCTGGGTACATTAGATCCTAGGTTCAAGTCTAAGGATGTAACATTTGCATTTTGAGTCTTATCTGAGATATTTATAGAGGGAATTTTCATGTATTTTTAGGGGCTTAATTTCAGTTCATTACGGGGGCAGTCGACCCTATTCAAAAGTTATTTGGACATTTGGTGAAACCAATAAAACAAAATGTTAAAACCAACTAATCAAACTTACTATCAAATTCAATGCAACCAACTACTTGTCAAACAGAAGCAGTGTCTAAGTATCAAATCTTGATAAAATATGTCTAATTCAACATTCAGAAAAAAAAAAATAACAATCAAATAGTGAAATGAGAAATATTGTTGAAGCATATAACCCCAAAGTTTGATCAACAAGTCAAGTAGCACAAGAAATTGTGTGTATGTAACTTACTCAAGATGTCAATATCATTCTCTTTTTCAGGACTTGATATAATTTGCTTATTAGTTTAATTTTGTGTCATTGTGTGCATGTATGTACATTTTCTTAAACTACTAGCTAATTTCTTCTATATGTTGTTAAGATAAAAAAAAAAAAAAAAAATTTGGCAAAACAAAACTGTATTACAATAAAAATTGTACAGTCAAGACTCAAGATGGAGGAAAAAAAAAAAAAAAANAAAAAAAAAAAAAAAAAAAAAAAAAAGCTTGAAAAAAAGACAAAACAAAATATTATTTTGGGCAAGGTACAAAGTAAGATGAGTGCCAATTATGAGATACACATATTGATGGTTACCCACAAGGTAATTGAAGTTGGAAGGAATTATCACATGTATGTTCTATGCCCTCTTTCCTCAAATAAAGTAGACAATGACCAATAAAACAGAGGTTTTGTTGAAAGTTTGAAACTTGAGAGATAAGAAGTTACAAACATAAAATGGGACCCCTTACCAACTCCTAGTGCTAGTGGTTGTTGGTAGGTAAAGTGCCTTTAACAAAACTCCCACTATAAACACCCCCCTCATCACTCTATCCCACTCATATCCTCTGTTTTCCTCTGTTTTCCCCTGTTTTTCCTCTGTTTTTTCCTCTCACAATTTTCCTCAACCATGGGATCAAACATAGTCATGAGTGAAGACGAAGCATGCTCCTACGCCATGACCATCACAAGTGGCTCTGTCCCACCCATGGTTCTCAAAGCCGTGATCGAGCTCGATGTGCTTGAGATCATCAAACGGGCCGGGCCGGGTGCCCAACTCTCACCAGCCGAGATCGCAAACCAGCTGCCCACCAAGAACCCTGATGCTGCTACCATGTTGGACCGGATGCTCCGCCTCCTTGCTAGCTACTCTATTCTTTCGTACTCGCTCCGGACCCTGTCCGATGGGCGGGTCGAGAGGCTATATGGGCTTGCCCCGGTTTGCCAGTTCTTGACCAAGAATCAAGATGGGGTTACTCTTGGTGCTCTGTCTCTCATGAACCAGGACAAGATTCTCATGGAGAGCTGGTAAGTTCTATCTCTATTTTGGCCTGTTCATTATTTCGTTCAGTTCAATTCAGTTTAGATTATTTTACACAATAAAGTTGAAATGATCAATTAGCTTTAGGTTATGTAACTAAATTAAGGAAAAAATTTGGATTTGAGTAGCTCATCCACTTAATCTTCTTTTAATTTCTCTTGGATAGTTATTTCAACCTTCATTTTGCTTCGACTGGAAAATTTTAATGTACATAAGGTATTTCTTAAAGTGTGGCTTAAAGCAGCAACCTTTGTTGTTTTTCTTTGGTTCCAGAGAGTATTCCCAGCCACACAAGCCATATCAACCATCAACATTGTAGTTACTGATTGTCCATAGCAATACTTGTTAAGCTTCAATAATTAATGGTGATATACAGTAAAATCAAATATGAATATTAAATTGAACAGATGATATGTTTATCTTTGAGTGTAAGCAATTTCAGTATTTAAAAGCTATTCTTTCTGTAACCCATTGAATTTGATAATCTGGAGTAGGTTCGTCCATCTACAAATGAACGGGTCGATGTACCACAAAATTCAACACGATTATGACATGTTGAAAGATATCCAATTTAACTTCAAATGCTAGAGAAGCCCCACTTTTTTTATATTGTAAAAAAATACTTCACTTCTTTTTTTTTTAAAAAAAAAAAAAAAAAAAACCTCAGAATTTTAATATTTTGAACTTTTATATGGTGTGGAAAGAGTAATAATTCACAAAAAAAAAATAGCTAAATTATTTATAGTAAAACGGTGCCAATTTAGACTTTAGAGGTAGGTACACATGTTTGACTTTGACAAAATGGGCTTAAAGAAATTGAACGCGTTGCTAATGAAATTAGTGGCTTTGCAATTCGTCAAGATTATATTGGGGCCAAGCGGTTGGTAAAGTGGGATGTTCAACAGCTGCAGTAATTTTCTTTTTGGGCTTTTTGCTTTCTATGGGCCTGGCCCAATCAACCTTACCCAATGACTTTCTCTTTGGGCTTTTTACTTTTTCATATATGAGTCACAACATAACATACAATCTAGAATAACATTTTGATCTCACTCTGTATAATGTAGGTATCACTTGAAAGATGCAGTTCTGGATGGTGGCATACCATTCAACAAGGCCTATGGCATGTCTGCCTTTGAGTACCACGGAACCGACCCAAGATTCAACAAGGTCTTCAACAGCGGAATGTCGAACCACTCAACCATCACAATGAAGAAAATCCTCGATGACTACAAGGGATTTGAAGGCCTCTCAACCTTGGTTGATGTAGGGGGCGGCACTGGGGCTACCCTTAACATGATTATTTCGAAGCACACTACCATTAAGGGCATCAACTTTGATCTGCCTCATGTCATCGAGGATGCACCAGCTTACCCTGGTATCAAAACATTCCTCCTTAATTCTTGATTTTTTTGCTACATAAAGTGTTTTTTTGAGCTTTAAGTATGACAAACATTGTGTGTAATCTTGATTAGGAGTGGAGCACGTTGGAGGAGATATGTTTGTGAGTGTACCTAAAGGGGATGCTATATTCATGAAGGTGAGTTGCAATTACTCTTGCATTAATGTGTCATTTTAGCTCTGTACATTTCAACTGAAGTTCTTGCAACATGAAAATGATGAAATGAACAGGACTTTAATGTGATCTTGGTGGTTTGACAGCATTACTTAACATAGTATGTGATCTTTTTTTGCAGTGGATTTGCCACGATTGGAGCGATGAGCATTGCCTCAGCTTCTTGAAGAATTGCTATGCAGCCTTGCCAAACCATGGCAAGGTGATCGTTTGCGAGTACATCCTCCCTGTGGCACCAGAAACCAGCCACGCTGCAAGGACAGTCTTCCATGTCGATGCAATCATGTTGGCTCACAACCCTGGTGGCAAAGAAAGGACCGAGCAAGAATTCCAGGCCTTGGCTAAAGGCTCTGGATTTGAAGGCTTTAAAGTGGCATGTTCAGCTTATGATACTAAGGTCATGGAGTTCTTGAAACAGAACTAATTAGTCCTTTTGTTGATGGCCTTGTTACATTTTGTGTGTCCTGAGTTTCTGTTTCTGCCAGTTATATATACATGGTTGTAACTTCTCCTCGAAATGTATCTCTATTTTATTGAATAAAGATGCATGATCAACCCTTTTAATCTCGATTACAATCAATTGAGTTTGCATATATATGATCATAGCAGGTGACTTAAAGCTTATATAAATAGAGATTACAGAGTCAGAGACTTTTATTATACCATAAGATAGAAGTACTTACATATCATAGTAGCTACTTATTTTTCGAAACAGATAGAGGATCTAAAAAAGTACATAAACCTAAGAAAACATGGGCCACAGAGTCTGAACGACAGAAAACTAAAACTAGCAGCAGAAATTTACATTGAGATACAAATTACACATTACGGATGTGTTTGGCCTAACGTCTTGAAATATTGAGCTTCTTCCTCTATTTTCCTTTATGAGATACGAGTTGGAATCCTTTCCATATACTATATAATAAATGAAGGCTTCATTTACTGAATAGAGAGCAAGATCTCATTCTTACATTTATTATAGTAAATGTGTAAGAAGAAGATCTAGCCCTCCATTTAGTAAATGGAAGCCTCTTTATTATACGGAGTAATAGATAAAGAGAATCTCAACTCACAATGTATCTCCTTCACCTCATCATTAGCGGCCAAGAAGCAATGCGCCAAATTGTAGCTTATGTTTCTCGGTCCCTATGAATGTTTTAAAGCTGCTTATAAGCTAAAAATAGGGAGGCTGAGGAGGTGAATGTTGTAGATTTTGAGGGAAAATAAGGTAGAAGCTCAAGATTTAAGTTAGGCCAAACACACTCTAAGAGCGTTGTGTTTTGAAATGTTCCAAGCAATGCACCTCATCCAAATTTTGGCTCCAGAACTTCTTGTAGTACTCAGCATATGTGAAGTCCCTGTAAATGGCTGGTGATCCATCGGCTATGAGAGGTCGCGGAATGCTGAGCAATGCATCATTGGCAGGGCAGAGGAAGGACGCCACTGATAACCTCGCCTTGTCTGAGTTCACAACAGCTCTGTGACGTACACTTTGGTAAATTCCGTTGCTCAATGCCTGTAAATAACCGCCCACATAATCCAATTAAAAACGCTAGTAGATAAGTTTAGTAGACTACTTCACCTAATACCAAATAAGAATGTTATAAACATACCTGCAGTTGATCACCAATGTTAATGACAAATGTATCAGGGTGAGGCTTGACAGCAAGCCATTTGCCATCCTTGAGAACTTGAAGGCCAGAAACATGCAAGTCCTGGAGCAGTATGGTGAGGGCATTCGGGTCGGTATGGCCCGGCAATCCATAGGTCATCTCCGGCTCTGGACACGGCGGGTAAAAGTTGATGGCCATATGTTGTCCTTGATCTCCTAGGATGTTTATCATGTTATCTTTTTCTAAGCCTAAACTCTCTGATATTAGTTCCTCTAATCTAAACCCGAGTTTGCGAACTTCATTACAGTACTTGGCCACTACTTCCCTGCAGCCAAATTTAATTTGCACACAACCAAGTAGTATCGATGTTAGAACTTGTCACAATCAATAAACCTGTATATAGTTTAACTTCAAGGAAATTCTCAATAACAATCTCGTAAGAAGGTGTTCAAGTATTTGTTTGGCAATGTGAAGTCGAAATCCGAATTGGTTTTATACATCATTGTAATTATAGGCTTGGAATTAAACCTAATCCAAAACTTTTAACAAAGACTCAAAACTTGTGATCTCAGTCCTACCCCGCTACTTTGTCATTGGAATTCCTCCCCGTCCTTCCTTTTCTCCCTGGGCTTCAAAGGCTAAAAACTTAAATCAAATTCCAAATTTGCTTCCTAAACACAACTATCCGACAATGTTGCATAGATACAAAACTGAGAAATGGAAACATAGAATCTAGTAATACGATACAAAAAAGTACTAGGATTTCGAAGTACTTTAGAATCGAAATCCGTCTTATCAACACGTACGACTCCGTTTCTTACATATAAATCCACAAACACCGCGTTCAGACCTTGTAAAACTAGATTAGTGACTTGTGTGGATGTAGTTAGATTTTGATTGAAAATGGGGCCTAAA
The DNA here is from genome assembly GCA_030267885.1 of Mesembryanthemum crystallinum. NCBI lineage: Eukaryota > Viridiplantae > Streptophyta > Magnoliopsida > Caryophyllales > Aizoaceae > Mesembryanthemum > Mesembryanthemum crystallinum. The sequence goes on from BSSO01000239.1 coordinate 38,362, forward strand.
GTTCTTTGTATAGATTGAGAAAAAAGAAACATGGCGGTACAAGCTGATAATCCATGAAGTTGACAAGAAGGTCTCTTTTACACAAAGATAGCGTAACTGCTTTCTTTTAAGCTTAGAGACCCACTGGGCTTAATTATGGGCCACCCAATATTCAAAGACTCGCTTTAACACTGGTCAACGATGAAATCAGCACCAGCAACTGAAAGCAATCCAATTTAATCCAAATTTATAGATTCTTATTGGACTTTTCAGAATCAAATCTAATCCAATTCAATCGGATTGGTCTTCTCACAAATGTGGGTCCAAATCCATTTCCAAAGTCTAGTCTAGAAAATGAAATTAAGTAAATAACTTTCGCAAACAAAAATTTATATTCCTCTTGTTTTGGATGTATTCATTTCAATTTTGGAGAATTGAATTGAAATTAAATAAACGAGCAACTGAAGAAATAGTAATATGTGACCTAAAAAAAGAAATTTTTAAGGTTGAATGAAATTGGCTGGTAGGATAAGAACAACGAAATGAATATATAGAGTCTAAAAAGATAAAACCGTGTCACATCTAGTGCTCTAATCTATAGCTATGGTTATTATATATGGAAACAACAGTGTACCAAAAATAAAGACAGCTTTAATGAAGAATTATTCAACCGATTGAGAAGGTATTGAATAGTCTTTCAGATTTTATGCAGATTTTCATTATCAGAATTGATCAATTCAACTCGATCAATGTCATCATTACTTCACTATTCTATCCTTTTAGTAAATCAAATGCGTTTCGAAAAACAAGATAGCTTTTGGCCGTTTGTAATTGTGAGGGTGTGTTATATTCGACCGCTCCATGCTAAGTGGTTGTCAATTATTGGTGCATCTTCAGTAAAAGTCGCCCCTAAGTCACTAAAAGTGGCTCATATATTGAGAAAAGTTACTATTGAATTGGATCATCTAACAGTTAGATAGTTGTACCTAATAATTTGCGTTTTATTAACCGTAAACTAAAACCACATTAGATGCAACATTATTCTACCAGAAAAGGAGTTAGCTACTTGAATTAGATGTACAAGTACTACTAATTTTCTGTGAGAATCAGGGTTTGATGCAAGAACACCACTCTCAACTTTTATCCGTAAGATTTGGGTTTGATTCCCATTAATTGATCGATGAGTATATAGATTGAACAAACAAAAAAGTCCACCAATGCAACGTCGTCGCTTTGTATCGTGTGAGTATGGCTTATTAGTGTAGACTTTTAAGCATGCTCTTCTAGAGATAATTTGAAAATCAAAGATAAAGTACGTGCTATTTAAGTTGCATAGGTCAATTTTCTACACCTATATTAATTATAGAGATGTTTCCTTGTACACAAAAGTTCAATTTATTTGTAAACTCAAGTAATTAATTTATGAATAAGACAACTACAAAAA
>BSSO01000240.1:0-39668 GCA_030267885.1 Mesembryanthemum crystallinum
TAATTTCTACCAAGAGTGGGAAATCCTTCAAAACCAAAAACAGGCAACCACGCTGAACAGGGCCTAAGCTTTCCATCAGTCTTGGGCAAAAGTATCAATAACAGTTTCAACTTTCAAGTTATTAACTAGTACAAGACAAGATGGATTAAGCTAGTGATGCTTCAAGATTTCAATTTAAGAAAGCTGCATGAGCTTACCTCTCCAGGATGACGACTGTTTAATGCATGAACATCAAGCTTGTAATTATGTTGCGGAATCAACATCGACCCATCTTTGGACGGTTCCTCAATTTTCTACAAACAAAAAAATTGATTGGTAACATCTAGAAGTCGGTATACAAGTTTGTAAGCATTAGACTCTCTTTTCAGAAGGGTGGCAAAATATCTTCTATGAAATACAACCGACACAGCCATGTGTGGGTGTATGTGTGTGCACGCACAACATGTCATGTCTGTATGCGTGCGCATGTCTAAATGTGTAAGTCATGCAAAGCAGAAAATAAAATCTAGCATAAAATAGTGCTTTTGGGTCTAATACATGCAAGGTTGACACACGTAGCTCTTGTATTGGTTAATTTTAAATATGAAGAAATGAATTCATGTATGAATTATCAAATTAAATTGAGCAAACCTCAGCAGAAAAGCCCAGGCCTCTCTCTCTATCCCTGGGCGAAGTAGAGAGAGAAACCCTAAGCACTCTACCACCCAGCACCTCATCCACCTCCCCCAACAGCCCAACCCCTCTTAGCCTCTACTAATCTGTTCTTGCAAATAATTTCCAAATGCATGGCAAAAAAATTCAACTCAGATAGAGGTTCCAGTCACAGCAAAAAGTAATACAGATTTCAACATGATTCCAAGGGTGTAGAGAGATAAACATATAATAGAAGAAAGAAAGGGCAAACCTCATTCTTTCTACTCCATCGGAGTTGGCCAGTTTTACCCGCAAATGCATAAAATGCAAAATGTCGTAAATCCACTACTCCAGCGTTTTCCACTGGCTAAAACAATAGAAATTAAAATTAGTAAAACATGAATAGCTCCATGAAATAGAACTAGACACATGAAACAACTTGCAAAACCACGTTACCTATTGGTGTTTACATGTCACAGACTTGGTAATCAACGGAAATGATTTCATACCCAATAATGGCACTATACTCACAAAGAAAGGGAGGAGGCAAACAAGAAAGAGATGATCCTTTCCTTAAGTGATCAGGAGCAAAGAAAGAAAGATTTTTCCATTTTATAGTCACATGATACATAAGAGAATAAGAGGGTTGATGAAAAGAGTGCAACTTCTAGGAATGTCTTTCACATCCTCTAAAACACTTATTTCCCTCTATTGAACATAACTCAAATGGGTATTTCCTCTGCAATTCTGACTATATTTTGATAAAGGAGAAAAAGAAATGCTGGAAATCATTCGATTAGCGCAACTCTTTTGATGCAGCATGCCTTGCTTTGATTAAAGAGTGCCATATAATGTATACAGCAAGTATAAACTGGCTCACTATGTGCCAAAACCCTGCTAAATAATTTAGTCAACAATATAAAAGCCTCAAATCACTCTGTAAAATGATCCAATTACTTTAGTGTGTCACATAAAACACTAACAGAATGGTAATGGTTTTCTAGGCTTTTAACACAACTTATTACAAAAGTTAAGTCAAGATTGGGGGAGGGGGGCAAAAGCAGATTGTTTTTATTTTTTATTTTTAAAAAAATGTATATTAATATCAGTCAAAAGAACAGCAGTGAAGGACAAGCGGAAGCAGTTACAAGTTTGTCCAATTTCGTTGGACATGTGCAAATGCAGATTGTTTATCCACACCACCACAAATAAAAGGGATTTCCTGTACATTACTCCCTCCGTTCCTCTCAAACGTTGTCGAACCAACAAAAAATTTGTCCCTTTCAAATATTTCCAAACCAATTCTTACCCACTTCTCCATATTACCCTAGAAGGTGGGCTGGGGATTCTTCGTATGAGTTTTCTTGCAAGTCCTTCCTTCAATTTCTGGGATCGCCTCTTCCCCAATCCCCCTTGGCATGTTTTATATGAAAGGCCAAGGTCCCTATTAAGGTGAGAGCGCTTGTATGGACTTTGGCTTTGGATAGGGTCAACACAAATGATTTGAGGCAAAGGAGGAGACCGGGGGTGGTTTTATCACCCGATATTTGTTTGCTCTGCCGGACTAGGAGTGAGACTTTAGCGCATCTTTTCCTTGAGTGTGACATTGCACGGCAACTTTGGAGTAGGTTGTTTGGCTTTGGAGGAGAGTCATTGGTGTGCCCTTCTAGTATTGCGGTGTTTTTACAAATGCGGTTTGTGGGTTTGTGGGCTTGGGCAGGAGGAATGAGATGAAGGTCTTGTGGCACAATACTTTCTTCGTAGTGTTATGATGCATTTGGTTAGAGAGGAATGCTAGGGTGTTTAGGGGGATTTGTGCTTTGCCCGGTTTTGCTCTGGGATAGGATCACCTATCTTGCTTCTTTATGGGCTAAAGCGGCTGGTTTATTAGGGGTTACACTATTTCGGAGATTCAATGTAATTGGGCCAATTTGAATTTGTAACTATAAATGTTTCTTTGGAGTGGATTTCTTAGCCTCTCCGTTTGTAAAGGTGGTTCCTAATTACTATATTTTTTTTTATTTTTAAAAAAAAAATACCAAATACAATTAAAAATTGAACACTCAACCCTCTATCCTAATAAAACTAATACACTATCAAGGGTAAATCTAGAAAAATGAGCCCTTACAATTGTTTCTTAAAATCCGTACCAGAATTGGTTTGACAACATTTAAAAGGGATAGAGGGAGTATTAAGGAATTCAACACATTGTCATCATAAAGAGAATCTCTTTACCCTTCCTAGACACCAGAAGAAAGGAAAGAAGATTACGAAACAAAAAGAAAGGAAAAATTATCAGGTTGACAAATAAAAATGACTTGTTCAGAACATGGTGTAGTTGCTACTATGACATAGTCCATTATTCACATAACATCAGCATAGCAGTTAAAAAGCATTTCCCCAGATGACTTAAATTTGTTGCACTGATTTATGCCAAATTGCCAACTTACAGGCTGCTTAATGTCAGGCTTTTCAAATTTGATGGAAACAAAAATGAACTCTTCAGTGTAACAAGGCATTGTACTATTCATACCTCAGCCTCACTTGCACTTCTCCTATGCTCTTCTGCAGTCTTCTCTGCCATACCCATCTCCTCAAAAGGATCTAAATATATCTGCAACATTTTACGGAATATAATGAATATTGTGCTGTAGGCTAAAGATTGCAAATAAGGAAAACTTCTTTCCTCTTTCTAACTTCATATCAAGCTTTTTTCGTCATAAGCTTTAAGTTCTTTTATCACTTATCCTAGGGTCAAAATTTATACATTGGCAATTATAAACAATATTTGACAATCAAGCTACTTCTAAATCAATGATGTAAGAAATTCACGATGACAGAAAGCGTATACATAGTTAATCAATGGACATAGAAACGATAGAAGTGAAAAATGTAAAATTGCAATGAACATCAAATGAATACAGTCACTGTAAAGACAGTAGAAAATAAGCAAAACACACATACATGCGGCTGCATCTCCATCCTTCCACCAACAATCACCAATCCTGTGTCTCCATGCTTTATGGTATAATTGCTTATTGAAATTGCAACTTCCCTGTGGTGAGCATTATGAGGAAAATCTTCCTGCGGTGTGTACAGAAAGTGATTATTATTTTCGAGTAACAGCAAACCATAGAAAAGCTTCAAGAGAAAGAATTTGTATATACCTGCAAATTCACTTCCCACAGCTTTTTAAGATTATGATCAAAGCACATTACGGACCAACCTGATGTAACAACCACCAAAACCTGCTTCAGTGGCTGCCCTTGCTTGTACGTTCGATCAATAACACCTGTTGCCATAGCAACAGCACGCCTCCCAGATGCAACACGGACTTTGTCAGGCAACAAGGTTACCTCAGCAAGCACACGTGCCTCACTAAATTCCTCATCAACACGCATAGCATGAGGCTCTAACACCTGCAACAGAAAAAACATTGGTAAAGGTCATACGAAAGCCTCGTGGAGAACCACACTACACCATACCATAGTCATATGAATGCCCCTGTATTCCTGCACTAGACGTTGTTTTGTTTCTGTTAAACCCTTTTTTAGGAAGGCATAGATTGTATGATGCTCCACAACCAATGGAAACACATAACAGCTTTAAAAAACCACTGAAATTAGGCCATTATAATGTGAAATTGGAAAAGCAACTCTTTCAATTCCGTTGGAGATGGACAATTGTAGTTACCAACAAAAATAAGTGAATAAACTGACATGTGTATTGATACTATCAAGTCATCAGTGGCTATACAGAGATTAATAATTCAATATAATGGAACAATTGACCTACATGTTGGAGCATGATATATGTTATTTGTGTAAAATGAAAATCTTAAGATCTCGTCCATCCCCCATGCAAGGAAAAAATCCTTCCAGGAGCGCTGTCTAAAATCCTGATTCCCAACCTAGCACTAGATTCACGCCCTATGGAGCAACTAGCTACTCTAAGAGCACCAACTACAAAATCGCCAAAATCACATGTTAATCAACTAAATCAGAGCAATAAGTTCCACAATTGTGCAAAAAAAGAAGGGAAAGTACCTGAATTTTGGCATCATGAGTGGCAACAAGAACTTCTTTTTTGCCATCACCATTAAGATCGGCAACAAGCGGCGGAGGAAGGCGATCAGCTTCAAATTTGATCGGGTATTCATCCAATAGATGAAACCAGGCCTCTCTGAACGAGAAATCACCCTCATGCTATCCCAAAGAAAAAGGGGATATAATTAGGTCAATTAACAACAAATTTAGCGAATTCGAAGATTAATTGAAACAAAATGAAGGAGGATGGGATTGAAGTGCGCTAGGGTTTTGGGAGGTTTAAGAGTGGGGAGAGAGAATCGAATACGGACCTGGAGAGAGAAGAAAATGGCAAAGGAGCAGAGCATGAGAATCGCTAAATCACGCTTCCTCATCTCTTCTTCTCCGTCGTGGTCGTCGGCGGTGGCGGCGGAATTACCGTTTTTCTCAGTCGAGTTGTCAGCCAAGTCTGGACTGATCAGCTCTGGAGAGTCTTCCTTCAGTGCTGGCGAGTGTAGACACAGCTGAAGGGGGTTAATGAAGTGAGCCCATATAAATATAAGGCGTTGGACTTAGTAATGACTCACGAGTCACGAGTTATATACTTATATGCAAGTGAACAACAATGGAATAAATTGAAGGTTAACGGAATGATTAAAAACTACGTGAGTGATAATGCGGTTGCATAATTAAAGAGGTTTGAACTGGAATGTATTGAAAAAATTGAATACAAATTGAGTAATTTGAAATAAATGCATCTTAGTAGAGTAGGGGATGTGATTGCCCTTTTCTCCTTATTTGGTTGAATATGTTCTACATCACGACGGATTATTTATATAGTATATATTATTATTATTATTATTATTATAGTCTATTAAAACACAAACATTCTACCTCATTCCCTCTCTAAATGCCACATGTTACCCTATATAATATGGCGTCACTTGACAATAAAAGAAAATCAAGACAATTAATGTCACATAATGATAAATTACTCTTTGAATTATGTATCATCTTTCTTCAATACATCTCTATGAATTATGGACCATCTTTCATTTTTTTTCTAAATTATAGTCTCATTTATTATAAAAGTACCACATAATAGTTCCATTAACAAAAACTTCTTATTTTCTGAAAATTAAAGTTGCTTCTAAAAATCGAATAAGATGTAATTAATTAATTAATTAGTACTCAATTCTTGAAAATACAAGTCTATAGAAAAAATTATTACAGTATTAAATTACACATGATGCATCATATCCATGGGCTGGCTTCAAAAATTATTATAGGATGATTATCGATGATAACTATCTTAAGGCAAAATAAAGGTGCGTCTTGTAAATAAAGTATTCATTTATGCAAAAAATTTACAGAAATTTTCTATGGTACTCCTGAACTTTGGCCTAATGTCAGTGATGTCCACACTTTTCCAATAATGCCAGTGGTACCCCTGAACTTTGACCTTAACATTTTTCGTACCCCTGAACTTAGACTTTAACATTTTCCATACCCTAATGGTTGACGAAACTCCTTTTACGTTAGATTTTTCTTAACTATTTGACTTAGTTAATGTATGGGGCACTGTAAAATGACTATTTACTTGTCTTAAATTGCACAACTAGTAGGTATTTGACAAGCATTCCTCTTAGAAATCTGAAGAAATTTTTTGGATGTTTGACAATGGTGGGTGGGTCGATTTATAAGGGAAAGACCTATCAAATACTTAGCCGTTGTGTAATTAAGGCAAGTAAGGGTATATCAGTCATTTTACTGTGCCCCATAAATTAACTAAGTCAAATAGTAAAAAAAAAAATTAATGGAAAAGAGCTCCGTCAACCATTAGGGTACGAAAAACGTTAAAGTCAAAGTTCAGGGGTACCACCAGCATTATTGGAAAAGCGTGGACACTACTGACATTAGGCCAAAGTTCAGGGGTACCACAGGAAATTTCCGAAAAATTTAAAAAGAAAATTTTATCCAATTTATAGTTATTAAATTACTCATAAAGGTGCACCATTAACCCGTAGGTGCTTCTAAGGGCGTGTTTATTCATTAGTTACAATCCTCCCTGAAATCGGCTCCTTTGTGCTGTTTACAAAAGAACAACAGGAAGCAAGTCCCTTTATAGATGTGAGATATATGTTATGAGAATCATCTAGCTTAGTTTTTTTTTTTTTTNATCAAGCTTCAATTATTTGGTGCATTCCACTTCTCAGCTTCTTTTTTGGTCGAATTCTTTCGATCGAGTTTTAACTGATTTATTGATCAAAAACTCCTTGGATTAACCCCATACGTTGGGTTACCTGGCTTCCTTGCCTTTAAAAAAAATAAAAATTAAGAAATACAAAGATACAAAATAAAGAAAGAAAGAAAGAAAGTAGAAACAAATTGTAATAGATAGCATATTTTGTGTATTTATTTTAGAATTATAAAATTACTATCAATTAAAAGAAGAAGAAAATAATAAAAAGGAGATAAACGATAAGTGGCAAGGTTGTAGCATACTAGCATTCCTTGAATAGCCAAATTGGTTTTAGAAATTCTACTTATCACATAAACTTTTGGTGGAAAATATGTCACATTATTGTGGTGCAATAAAGAAAATTTAATTCAAAAACATTATCAAGTAAAATGTAAATGAAAATATATCAAAATTCCTATCCTATAAGCAAAGTTGTTCATAGGCAAGACAACCCATTAGGATTTAGGCGTTACTTGTTCGAACTTTAAAAAGGGTGGACATGAATAGAGAGATTTGGTGCATTTTAAAGACTGACCATTAACTCGACCCAAGCTCTCTTGTCGGCCTGTCTCACGGGTCCTAAATTCAAATTAAGCTCAATCAACATCCGACATAGGCGCAGTAACCTAAGCCCCCTCTATAGCTACTTCACCAAGCCCAACTCTACTCCTAGCCCCCACACACCCACCACCAGATGAGAACCACAACTACAACTAACAAAATGTACTACATAAGCCCCCCTCCCAATCCCTCCTCTCTCCATCTTTTTAAGTTGATTGATTAACGAACATAGACAATTCTATTTTGGTGACAATAACAACCAATGAGCAATAATAACACAAGGTTCCCCCCCTCCCCACCAATTTAGGACAAAGAGAGAGAGAGAAAGATAAGAGTAGCACAGAGCGAGAGATCCTGAGGGAGGTGAATAACACAAGAATTTACTGCATAGGGATATATTGACAAGTTCAGGATACAAATTTCCACCCACAAGCTTGGTCTAGCACTCGTAATGCTTACTTGATTATTCAAATGATAATTTGTACATGAATTTTGATGTGTATGTTAGAAGATACTCTAGTACTATCCTTTATCCCTATTTAACAATTAAAAAGAAAAAGACAAAAATGAAATGAAAAGTTTTACATACACTTGGTCTATCATGAGGACCAAGTGGGAGCCACTCCTCTTAGATGAGTTACCTGAACAAAAGTGAGAGTCACTCATGTCTTGTCAACGCAAGCTCAGTATGTTATCATGTGGAAAACTGGGATTTTTTACATTACTTCCCGATGAATCGCTCCACCTGTTTTTTATTTTTTTTTTATTTTTTTAGACAACGATAGATACATACATATAGAAAACATTAAGTTACAAAAGGTAAAAGGTTATGTTTTCAAACATCCTTTGCTAGACTATGGGCCTGCTCTACTTCTGCTCGGGGAACCTTCTGTATAAGGCAAAATTGGAACCCTGCAAGTAGATTGTGGATAGATACAATAATACCTTTGACAGGCAGAGGAGGGCAAGTAGAAGAGCTAAGGAGCTGCACAAGCAAAGAAGAGTCAGTTAGTATAGACAGTTGCAAAACGCTATGCTGAGATGCCCAAGTGAGGCAATGAAAGCAAGCAAGACACTCTGACTGGAGTGCATATTCAGCACAAAATGCAAGGACTCCTCCTTGGAACTGCAGATCCATGCTATCCATGCTACTGCTGCAGCTAGAGTACGAGGTTGCCACGCACCGTCGATAACAAATGTTGTGGCAATGCCTTGTAAGGTACCAACAACAAAGTTTGGGTGCAGATGAACCTGTGCAGGAAGTCTTTGTGAGAGTCTCATATGTTGACGTCTAGTCACACGTGCCAGGCCATCTTGAGCCATAAAGTTGTTCCACAAGAACAAAAGTTGGGAGGGGTCAGGATGATCGCCACGAAAAAGGATATTATTGCGGTGAATCCAGATAGCCCATAGTGCCGCAATGAATGCATATAGTTGATCCAAGAGTGGTGTGGAGAAATTATATAAGTAGGACATCCAATCCCGTAGCCAATGCGAGAATGGAATAAAGCTGTGAATTTCAACATTAATCCCAAGATGACCATTTCCAAAATCGAGCAATCATAGGACAGAGACGAAATAGATGATCCAAGGTCTCCACCTGAGTAGAACAGAATGGACAAACACCACTGACATTAAGCTGGCGCTTTAAACAAGCTTCCCCAGTTGGGAGCGCCTCAACACAGATTTTCCACAAAAATAGTTTCCACTTGGGCATAATGTCTAATGCCCATAACCGCTTCCAAAATAAGCGTCCAAGATGGTCACAGACTTCAACAGGGTTTGAATTGGAGGATAAAAAAGCATACCTAAATTGCTCCACTTGTTGAGGCCCAATACTCACAAAGACAATATGAATATACATCTTCCTCCTTCCACAGTTAGTAATCAATTAGTTGATCCAAAATTACATGGACAACAAACCCTTCACAATTGACCCTCTTTTTAATGTCATAATTATATTTACAACATAAAACACACCAAGTGCCTGCATTTAACATTACTCCCACAGTAGCAAGAACTCTATCCCAAATCAATGGACAGGCAAGAGTTCAATTTTCAGGAAGATCTTGCTCCAACCATGCCTGCAGAAAACAAGATCAAGCTTAAAATCACAAGTAAACCATAAATCGAAAGTTCGACATCAGGATACCAACTAATTAGAATTGTATAATATACAACAGACATGCAATGGATCTGATAAAAGGTAAAAACTATACTTCCTTTCAGAAAAGCAAGAGTTAATTTTACTTCCAAAAAATAATTCATTACCAATTTAAAAAACCACAAATGACAGAAACCAAGAAACAGCTTCCAAAGGTATTCCATTAATATAGTCATTTCTGCTACCTGATTTGACATTCTTCTTCTGCCACTGCTATCACATCAACAAAGTGATTTCTAAGCTCCAATGAAATGTGACCTGCTTGCTACACAAAACCTTGTTGTCTCCTCCGAGTTTCCAAGTATGCTGCAAGCTGCGCACACTTTTTTCTAGTTTCATCCAACTCCCTCTCTAGTTTGTTTACCTATTCAGGTCGGCAGTACAAACCCAGATCCAGATCATGATATTTGAAGAGTAATAACCGTGGAGTGGAAGCTAAAGTTACAAACAAACATACCGTTTGCTTCAGCCCCTGCTCCTTCTGCATATGTTCCTCGCACCTGTGTTGGAAATTCAATTGAGTTATGCTTATGAGCTAAAAGATCTCTGTATGTTGTAAGTTCCTGTTATGCTGCAAATGGCTAATTTATCGCTATTCAGCACTTTCTTCTGAACTGGAGCAACTACATTGGTTGATTTGTCAGTGAATGTCACTGACGACTTATGATAATAAAGAAGATCTTTACAGTGTGTGAACTATGGACTTGCCCTAAGCCAAGTTCCACTATTGTTACGCTAGTATGGGTCTTCCTAACCAAACTTAAGAAGCAAAGAGACGGGAAAAACAAACAAAAAAGGGAAAGTGTCTTCTAGGCGAGATGCGATGTTTACAAGTAGTTTTCTCCAAAGAGACCATGTTTTTCAATTACCAGCAAGTACGTGATGTACAGAATAGAGAGTTGTAAAAACAATTTTTTCCCAGGAGTCCAACATACAATACCTAATCACCATCCCACCTACAATTATGGAAATGAATCAAATCCTTTCTGAACTATTTCGAATTCGATAAGGAGGACACCAAAACGAAACCTAACATATCCAAACTGCCAAAAAAATCAATTACATAGAACACAAAAGACAAACATAATACGTTTTATGTTCTACTAAGATGCTTAAACGCCTTCTTATTGGATGCATAAAATTGCTTTTTAAATCAAAATACTCTTTGCATGTTTCTTTCTTTCATGAAACAATTGTAAGTATACCTTACAAGAACCCCCAACATAAAAAGTAATATTATGCCCTCCTTCCACTAAATCCCTTTCGCCAATTATGTAATCAGCAATAATGTAAATGCAATATTTATTTTGTTTAGATTAGATTAGGATAATTAAAGTTCAAACGGCATCTTCAATCCAAATCCACATATACCGGATTTTTACAAAGTTAAATCCAAATCACACTACAAGTTCAAAAGTCAGAGTAATCAGCTATTATTTTCAAATGTACAAAGGTTTAGTGCAATTCAATCAGTTTGCATCCATACACATAAGAACCCAGGAATAGATGCAAAAGATACATAACTACTTCCACGCCGAAAGCACCATGACATGGTAATGGAATGCTGGTGCAGTTTTACTAACATGTATCTAATCATGCAATCTGCAAGAGGATAGGCCAAGTGATTTACCTTGTGAACAACTGAATATTTTCTTGACATATTTGCTCAACCGATAAATCTCTTGAATCGTCCATCATTGCCACTACATCATCATCATCCTACAATGAATACACTTATTTCAGATGAAGATGAAGGGAAAAAAACTGCTAATAAACTATTACAAGATGTTCACTAATCAAATGGAAACCAAAGCAATACACCACACCAATCTCCAGTCACATGGTCAAAGAGAAGTATTTAAGAGAAACCAGAGGTGTTCTATCAACTAGAAGTACAAATGCACCAACTGCTCCAAATCAAGTGCCTAATGGGATACTTTCAGAACTTCCTGGAGCATCAGTTCCTTCTCAAATACAAGCACGATTTAGAGAACGCTCCTCTAAAGATTCTAGATTGTCTTACTGAAACCCAACTAAGTCCCTCTTGACCATGGTCCAAAATAGATTGGGGGCAGAACTAGACTTCCCCTCTAATGTCAATAATTAGTCCCACAAGAATTGAGCAACAATGGTACTGTTCTCACACATCACAAACATATAGTGTAAATAACCATGTCCAGCCTATGAACATCCAACTTGCACAGCTATTACATTTTTTAGCTCCATGCAGCCATTCAAATAAAAAATTCCACATAGTGAGGAGCTGTTGATTTCAAAATAGAGTTAAACAGTGGAGGTGTGTAGCTATGGGATATTGAGTAACCATAATTCACAGGGAAAAATAACACCTGAAAAACACCTTACCCATATTCCCTTTAAGGGAAATGTAAGCAAATCCAAAATCTCACTTACATCCTCTGGTCCCAGAGCATATCCCATAAAATAAAGGATAAGATGGACAAATGGAAGCAATATTGAAAGAGGAAGAGTGGTACATATCTGGAAATAAAGGCATATCTCTACCCTGCCCAAGCCCCTGCTATGAACCAGTTTTTACGATATCTTACAAGTTAAAACCAAGGATTGAACTATCAAATAAAGCATATTATACTTGTTGCCAAGGACATGAAAAACCTCTACATTACTTTAGATAAGAAAAATTTGTATCAAAAGCAAAAGGAGTTGCAACCAGAATTACAACAAGAAGAGGACAAGGTTTCCACCAAGGGAAGTAGATAAAAATTAGCCCCAATTTTGTTGGACCTCAGAAATAAAATAGCTACTGAAAGCTCATGCCGCCCTTGCCCAAAGTAAGGCTAAATAAGTAGCCTATTCCCAGATCTGATCTAGCGGACAGATGTACACCAGTGAACACTCGCCAGCCAAAAACACCACAACACTGCCAACAAGGCATTAAAAGCCTACAAAACACATTAATACAAACTTGACAACAGTAGATGTTGTTATCCAACTCCCCCTAAACACACCAAAAAGCCTCCCCTGTAGATATTTCACACCTTGTACTGTAGAAACAACTGTAATGAGGTCTCACTTTGAGCACAACATAGTACACAAATATTTGCCTCCTCTCCCTCATATCATTCGTGTTCGTCCTCAAAGCCAAAGGTGACACAAAAACATGTACCACCAAATGCATCTTTGGTTTCCACAGTTAGTTAACTTGCAATAGGAAACTGAGTGGAACTGCAAAACTGACAGTTTTACACCCACCCTTGCATGCATCACATTAGACATTACACCTCACGGATATTACATTTTCCCCATGATTTTAAACGTAACTCTTTTAGAAAGGAATATATCCAACCATCATGAAACAGAGTGTACTTTATTTGAAATTTCAATCCTAGAAACAAACAGTAGCCAAGTAAATTACGGGAAAGGGGATCAGGCTAATATTGGTTGAAAAACTAATGAATAAAATTAGCAGGCTACTTAGCATGCATCACAGTCGACATCATACTTCCGGATAGTGTATTGTGTCCAATTATGTTTACACCTAACTCTTTATGATTATACAATGAATCACCAGGCACTACATACTACCTAATATATTCAACCATGATGAGAGAGACCTGAGAAGACATACCACGACTGAACATCAAAAACGAATAAATGTAAGTTTCCAGATTTCTAATGACAACTACGAGGAAGGACTAAATCAAATTCCAATCTGAACAGAAATACACTCAAATACATGGTCATCCAAACGATGCAAGGATAATTTGAAAGAACATCCATATAATTTTACTCCTATTTTGGGAAGGATTAAGGTTACAAAACGTTGGCCTTCTATCTACATTTATAACAGTCACATTTCAACTAAACTCAAAAGGTTCCTTTTGAGAAAGCAACTATATATCTCTTTGTTGCCACACAAAGGATTGTGAATACAAACTTTCGTATGTTTCACGGAAAGAGTTCTTTTTTTAGGAAAAACACTGATGAGACTACTACGAATAGTGCAAGTATAAGTTTCAGCAAATATTATACTACCTCCGTTCTCAAATGAAAGTGGCGCTTGACTTTTTGAGTCGTTTTTGACTCAAGGCTACACTTCATATTTTTGGACAATAAAATCCCCAAATTTGACAAAAATATCCACTTGCATATCCTTCATGTATAAAGTGTCACAATTATCTTTTTTAAAGGTATTTGGGTAACTTTATCTCCCTCCAAAGCGGGGAGATGAATAGTGCAGCGTTACTTTCATTTGAGAACGGAGGGAGTATACGGAAAAGGGATGTGCGATCCAGATCAATGTACTAGAACTAGGAAAATTGACAGTTCTGATGGTTATGATCTCTAATCTGGATGTGGAGGAGAAATTTTTTTATGTTAGAGGAACTTAGAAAAACCTAACTCAAGGATGTCGCAAATGATTGGGAGGAGCAGCCCTCATTGTCACACTTTTGCTGACCATTGTTTTGCAAGATATCTGGCCTTTCAATGAGGAAGAAATAAAGAACTGAGGCACCATGTTCAAGGCCAAGTACTCTATTGGGGTGCTGAAGGGGGTAGAATTCCCCCAACTCCAGCACAACTCAGTGAACAGGGTACAGAGTAATCAGAGAACTTTATGTAATAGACCGATAGATGATTGAGGTCAAGCTCCTACGGAAAAGATGGGTTAAGAAATTCCTCTGCCAACACTTTACTCTAGGAGGAAGAAATGTATAGAGGACTCCTTGTCCTCCTATTTTGTACTCTACTACACCATTTCTATTAATACAATACTTTTTCTTTATCAAACAAAAAAAAAAAAAAAAAAAAAAGAAAAGAAAAGAAATGTACTTGAAGATTAGAATACTTGAAGTCCGGGGATTAGTACAATGGGTATGGAACTTAAGTTAAGACAGGCTTTCTTTACAGACATTAAGTTGTTTGGTAGTGCCCTTTATATGAGGATATATCCTGTACCCTACATTTCTTTTCCCTCATTATTAGCACTCTTTTATCAAGTAAAAAATCATTCTTTGAAGACATAGGTGACAAACAGAGAACTTGTGGATGACAGGTTAGCACACTTCTGGACTCTGGAGTTGAAAATGTAATGCTCATATAAAGGACACAACCAAACAACTTAAGAGAACTGCACCAGCTACCACAACATTAAGCAAGACAATCAGATGCTTACAGTAGAGAGATCAATCATGGACTGTGCAGCAGATGAATCCTTTTTAAAACTTCCACGTACACTTTGGGAACCTACATTACCCAAAACTGGTCCTGATGCAGCAGCAAGACCAACAGATGTTTGAGATGAATGCAATTCTTTCTGAGCTCCAGTAGTTGGAAATCCAATAACCTGACGATCAACATGAGATAATTTTTGGATCTTTGGAGCAGATCCAGCAGAAGGGTCAACATTACGAACAGCAGGTGACTGGTATGGCTGATATCCCATAAAATGACAATGGCTTCTCCTGTATGATCATGGGATAAAAACAAAAAAGACATAACAGTGACCAAATCTATTGCAAATCACGATTTTGAAAAACAATTAGTCCCTCTTTCATCTCTAGACATCAGCACATGTCAAAACCTTTTTCATAGATCAATCCAGAACCCAAAACACTAGAATACTAAGAAGAACAAACCAGTATTCCACAACCATTTGTTTCATCCTTGTTTCTAGCCGAATAAACAATGATGATCGCTCAAAATCTTGCTTGTCATGAGCCGGTTCTATGAAATTTGCTTCAAGAACACCTGAGATATATGCATCGAAATTAAGAAACTTCAGCCAAACAAATGCCGTTCAAGAAAGATACGTAAGGCAAATAAGGTGTCCAACAAGATGAAAATGAGAGCCACCATACCAACGACACTACTACCAATGGAGTTACCATCGCGTGTCACTTTCCAGAAAGGCTGCAACCAGGCATGTAAGTCAATGTTGTGACCAATATGAAATAAAATTGCAATAAACAATACATACTTGCATATGACTTGAGCTAAGCCAGCGTAAGAGAGCACAGGAGCCATATTTTCATGATATGTATATGTCCATACATTGATTGATTAACTTATATTTTTTCACTAAACAATTATGAAGAAAGGCTACAGGCACCACAACGGCATCTCCAGCTTTGAGGTTCCTATGCCTCAGATAGTTAAATTATATGGTCACTAAAAAATTTGAGAGAAAGTTTAAATTGTACCACACACCATACAAAGAGAAGAAGAGCAGAATGAAGTGAAGGTTTCAATATGGTTGTGAGCTTAACGTGATTCAAGTTACAGTCAACAAGTTAAATAACATTGCTAGACAAAGTAACATCAAGCACAGAAACTTTTGAGTAGCAGTCTGGAAAGGAAAAAAAGGCTGTCACAAATAACAACCTAATAAATGCACAACAGGGCTGCAAAACATCAGACTTCCAATAAACAATCACAAAGTGAAAGTAAATAGAACAAGTATTATCAGCAAATATACCCTTATGAGGCGATTCTTATGATACACATTGAACCCACTGACTGAAAGATCTGAAGCTTCTTTTATAAATCCGAGAGTTGTTTTCACTAAGACCTAGACAAAAAACAAAAAATAGAACATGTTACAGCTTATATGGAAGAAAATTCAAATAACTTGATGACAGAATAAATAAATAAAAACCTACCGACCCCAAGATTCCCATAAGTTAATTATAACAATAATTCAAGGTTTAAATAACATAAACTTATGAAGCATTCGAGCATCAATCTTCTTCTTTTTTTTTTGGGGGGGGGGGGGTGACAGCTGGCAATTAGGGTTAAAAGGAAAAGTTCGAGATGATACTTGGGTCAATTTCGGGTCACCGATGCAACATTTCGAGAATGATGTGAAATCATAGGAAATCACTTGTATACCAAAACTTCATAACAGGGTCGAATTTGGGTCTAAATGGGTTCGTGTCAGGTCGGGTTTGGGTTTTTCTCAGCTTCGGTTGGGTTGGTCAAATAATGCCAGCTCAAGTCAGCACTATCACCAATCCACAATTAAAAAGAAACATATTAGTATGCACGACAAAAGAAGAAAAGAAACCCTTGAATGCAATAATAAGCATGGACATGCCATAGTAGTACATATCATCGCGAAGTGACCACACCACAAACTGTGAATTAGAAGACAGGACGTAGGCCAAAGGCTATGCTATGCCAAATATTCAAATTTAAAGATACCTAAATGAACCCCATTGTTAATAGTTGCTGAGAACTTTCCGGAAATGCATATTCTAGGGTGTGGATTGGTGACTCTAAGGAGACGTTCCCCTATTTGGCGACCCCTTCGCAATTGTGAACTTTCTTAGGAAAGCAAAGGTGCCTTTGCATGTGCAGACTTTTGTGTGAACTTTGGCCTTGAGTAGGATCAATACTAATGATATGTGACAGCGGAAAAAGCTGGGGTTGAACGTTTCTCCGGGATTTCTGCCAGGTCACTTGCGCTAACATGATAATTTGACGCATTTGTTTTTATGGCGTCACGTAGCACCATACCTTTAGGATAAGTTCTTTTGTAGGGCCGTAGGGAGGAGAATTGGGGGGACTCCATCTACCATCTAGAAAGTTCTTCCAGTGTGGTTTGTGGGGTTTTGAAAGGGAAAGGGAGAAGAGGTTGCTATAGAGCTGTACTCTTTTGGCAATGTTGTGGTGTATATAGGCCGAGAGGAATGGGAGCGTGTCTCTTTCCGACGGCTGACTTGCTTTTGGACTGGGGTCACTAATTTAGCTTTATTATAGGCTAGGGCAGGGGCCTTCGTAGGTTTTTATTTATTATTTCTGAGGTCTAAAAGAATTTGACTAACATGTACCTAATTACTGTCCTCTACTGTCATTCTGATTTATGTTGATACATGTTTTCCGCATCTCCTCCCCATCCACAGTTTTTATTTTTATTTTTTCCTATCCAACTCAACACATTGGAAAAAGACTATGAATTCTCAGTCCCCAAAGTTGAACATGTCTAGACCTCTTTGGATGTAGCTGCAAGTTGGGGCTTGTAGTTCACCACTTGTGGATACTGAAGGTCATCTGCAATGTTGTATTGCTCCACAGGCTTCCCCCTTAACAAAATCTTGAAGTTCTTGAATTTCCTTAGGTACAAAATTGAGGCATATGCCTGCACAACAGTTACATGTTTGACTTATGTCAATCCAACAATAAAATAAAAAATATATGGAATGCATGGACGCACTAAGAAAGCAAAGAGAAGAAGTGAAAGGGTAACTATAAGGAACAAATACGAAGGGAAAGAGAAGCACCCTCAATGAGTAGCGGAGACGATATGAGATGTGAGACCGCAATTGGATTGTCTTTTTGTTTACTTTAATCAAACTTCCTTGATTCGCTTCATCCCTCAGCTTTATATCCTATATCAAAGATAATATAGTGAGTAAAGGTCAAACTAAATCAGCAAAATCATTCAATAATCAATAGAAATTCTCCACTTAAAGTCAAACTAATTATATTATTTTTAGATAAGGAAAGTAATTGTATTAATAACAAGAAGGTACAAGAAGAGGACATGAGGTCCTCTTTTCAAAGAGATCAAAACAACAAAACCCTCCAATCCCTCTACTTCAGACCACAGGATTGTGGACTTTCTGGTGAAGATTCTATGGGCAAAGCCCACAAAGAAGCTAAAAAAAATTATCTTATCCCAAACTAGATCATCCGGAACAAATTGGTCTTTAACCATTACATAAACGAATGATTTCTTGTGATGGTTCTTTTTTCATCTCTTCACTTCGTTTTTTCCCCCTTCTTTTNAAAGTAGAAGCAATATCTAAGCAGCATACCTCATCGTCATCATCAAAGCTTAGTTCGTATATGCCTTCATCATTCAACCAAAGGTTGTAAACTATGATTTTTGTTCCATGGGATCCGATATCCTCAAACTGAAACAGCCAGATCAATCAAACAGAAAATAAAAGACCTAAGAGGAACAAAAATTAAAACTAAAGAAAAAGCCTCTCCCTCATACATTTCAATTCAAAATTTTGGGGCAAAACTTATTATAATCAAACAAACCTGTGTCATAAGTTCCTCCTTTGAAGCAAAAGGAGACCATTCAAGGATTGTATTCATGTTCGCAGTCCAATCATCCTGTGAGCTGTATATTATTGGCTCCGCCCAGTTGTTAGAAATGTCAAAATCAACCTGCATAAAAAATCAGAAAATTGTGAAATTCCAGGGATAACATAAAAAATATACTGATAAAGCCCATGTGAGACAATTTCAACATTTGGATCAAAATTACCATGGGAACAATCACATCATCTTGCCCTGTCAGCCGTAAATAAGTATAGGATAAGAGTCCAACACTTTGTGTAGCTTGGCTGGATATGGAACAAAGAGAATTGCATCACATCAGCAGAAGTAACACATGGTTCCATTTCCATGTGCTATGTACACACCTATAATTAAAAATTAATACGCTTGCACTGAAATGAAATCTGATAGCAAACAAATAACACACTTATCTCTAAACTTTATTTTGCTCCGTATTGTCTGTCCAATTGTATTTGATATTCTTATGGAGGATTGTCATCAAATTACATATAAATGATGGGAAAAATATCTTAAAATTTGGATACTAGCGATACTACATGGGTAAAATCCATCAGAGTTTGGTGTAAATGGTACCAATATATATAAAACTGAGGGTAGCCAACATGATAACCAAAAAATTGTTCAGGGTTCTGCTTCAAAATTCCCTAATTCAGAATAAGTCTTTGAGGAGCAATGAGAATATATATATATATATATAAAGAGCAGAAGTCCTTGATTATGCAGTGTGTAGCCCAAGGCCTTGATAGGACCCTTTCTCCCAAGTCCAACCCACCCCAAACAACAGAGAATATAGCTTCCATTTTGATCAAGTCATAAATGAAATGAGAAACTAATTAAAAAAGCATGTTGAGTACATCAAAATTTGGAGACACCGCTGATTTTAGTTCATCATGGGTAAACTATAACAACTAATGTGTAAGAAGTACAAGGAAGAAAAGCATTCTAAAGAAGTTTATAAAGAAGGATCACAACCAGCAAACATCAGGAGAATAATAGACGTAAAAGCAAAGAAATGATAGAGTGCTTGCGGGTATTAAACACCTTAATCCAAAAGAGAATAAGGAACCGCTTCTCTAAACTATTATGAAGCAAACATGATAAAGCAAGATGAATAGGAGAGGAGAAAAAAAAACAGAGAAAAGGTACAAATAAGCCTTCCCAAAGATATTTACAAACGAAACATATGACATCCTCTTTCTCTCCGTCTCTGCCAAATGAATGACCAAGTCCTCAACCTTTCTCAAGATCTTTAAACTCAACTATGATGTGATAAGCAAACATTTTGCAATAACCCTTTTTGGAGCAAATACAGTGAACAAGCAACCTAGAGCAACGTCCTAAAATGCATTTTACAACAACTTTACATATAGCATCAGTACAAACGAAAGTCAGATACCAACGACAGAAATTTACCCTGAACGAGTCGAACGACTGAGAACAATCACATCGGCACCAAGACGCATGGTACTTGTCTTAAATCCATTGCCATCTGACAGAACCCAGAATGTGAATCAATTGATAGAAGAAAAAAAAAAAAAAAAAAAAAAAGTAGAAACTACTAAAATAACAAAGATAATGAGTAAGAAGAAGAAGACGGTAATTTGTTGTGTCTGCATATCAAAGAAAGAGATTATTCAACTTCACATCATTTACAAACTCCAAACTAAAAAGAATCATGGGGTCATCTAGTAATGATTGACATCAGCTCAAAGCCCCTTCCGGTCATTTAAGGTTATCCTGGCCATTAGCTTCAAAGCTCATGGGATTAGTAGGAAAAATTTCAGATACCCATGTTATCTAAAAAAAAGAATGACTGTGACATCAGTATCTGAAGTCCGAACTATTGAACAAAGAGCAAGAGTAAGAAATGGAACGCATACTTGTGAAATCCAATAATGAGAACTTTTGAGAGAGAAGATACTGCAGTCTTGCTAAAATTTCCAACCACACAAAATAGAAAAGTCTTATACTTCATGTCTGGAACAGAAATGCTAGTTTCCATCTTTCCATTTTGATCTGGTTAGCTGGATTTAGAGGGTTGTAAGATGCTCCGATGGAAAAGCAGGCACATTTTTACCTCACCCGATAGTCATACATAAGTAAAAATAAATAACTAAAGAAACGCACACAAGTGAGATACAGAGAGGCGAGAGAGCGCCTTCAAAATTTTGTTCTTTCAGTTCATGAAATGTCAATCTATCAAGTTATTCTTCATATTCATCCAGGGTAGTTGAGATTTTAAATAACACTCAGTGAATAACTGACAATTTACTGGATTGAAATGCGTTCCCCTAATTTCCCTCTGGCTAGATGCCTTCAGAATACTAGCCATAAAACACAACTACCTAATGCAATGGCTCCCATCTAAGACAAGTTCTAGGGAGAAAAGACATATACAGCCAAAGACCCAAATGACATTATGCACGGACAAACACTGTTTTATAAAATAAAATTGTAAATTTAAAATTGTAAAAATAAAATCGGTAACATTTAACATATACATAAGAAAACTTGAAACATTCGATAATTGAGGGAAATAAAACTTTAACAAAAAAAGTCAAAAACACAGATGAAAGTGAACACAATAATTTAAAATTAATGTTAAGACAATGTATAAACAATCCGACATCATGATTAATGAGAAAAATTTAAACCGACACCAATGAACTAAAGATCTCAGCCAAAAACAGATAGATTAATCTTTTAATAGACTGCAATAGACTAAGCTCTAACCAACATGTCAAAATTTTATAAATGGCAAGTTAGTATCTCAAGTTGTAATTTGGTTAGTAATAATACTCATCCTAACGTCCTTCTTACATGTGAAAGCATATATGGTATTCATATTTCCTCCACAAGATCAAAGATATGAAGATCAGCATTGTGCATGAGCTCAGAAGCCTCTTTCAACCAAAGCAAAATAATTGAAATACTCACATTGTCCTATTGTTGTATTTGATGTCTTTGATGAGTAACCCAAGCTCATACACTTCCGAATGCCATCTGGATCCATTCCACCTCCATCATCTGTAAAACTAAGAGTATGTTAGCATGTGCAACTGTATGAACATGCGAAGCACACCTGTAAATGAATTAGCACAATACTGTTTGATCTCAATAATGTACCTAGGAAAAGTAGTCCAGGAGAATTATCCTTCGAATTAAGAATTTTATCAACCTTCACAAATGTAGCGCCATTGGGTATCTACATCACAAGCGAGACACGTACAAGTAAGTAGATAGGCTAGAAGTCTAGACGACTAGAACAAAGGGAATTCGAATGACCATACATGTAAGCCACTCAACCCACCAAGATATGTAGCCTATTTTACTATCATGGCTCAATCTTCTTATACATGAATTTAAATATAAATTAGCAAATAGGCTAGGAACAGTCTTCATGCAAGGCTTCTTCAAACCACTTTGCAGGTTTTTTGAATGAAAGCAGCACCTTCAAATTCAAGACTCGTCAGTTTGCTTTACTAATTAAGATCGTAAAGATTTTACCCTCCACAGTTAAAGGAAAGCTAAGATCACATAGTCGTAATTAACCTCAATGAAACGGTCAAGTCAGACAACGTCTCACATGAAATATATACTTCATTTAAATTGATATAATGCTAATGTCACGCTTACACTTGTTGGATAGTTTATGCTATTCAAGTTCTTGCAAACAAGATAACAAATTATCTACCTCACAACTGCCAAACACCTTCAAACAGTACTTACCATTCTAATAATTAAATTCATGAGCCTGATAAGTCGTACAATACTAAAAGGTAGACTAGGAACAAAGAAGCAATTGTAGAAAACAAAGAAGGCAGGAAAACAGCGAAGGTAGCCTTCCAAATTATACCCCAGATGTACTCCAACATCCACCTTATTTTATGGCAATAAAGGCAAGTGACAACTAACAAGCAACTGTAGAAAACGAGAATGTGCCATAAAGGCAGGAAAGACCAAAGTTTGAAAGTTCACCTCATCAACAGCATTGTCCAAGAGCTCTGCAATAGCTGCAAAATGACAGAAAACAAATGAATGTATATACAAGTATTTGACTAGAGGTGCATAAATTTGGAAGTTGGATCAGTGACAAATAATGCCAAGTTGGCAACCAAAAAAAAGACAGCCCTATGACAGGGGAAAAAGAAGAGAAAAGTGCAAAGCATGACAACAAGACAATAAATTAGATCGTACAAAACATCGTATACATGCATCGACTATGAATAAGAAAATGATTCACACAGCATATTGAAACTGAATGAGAAAATGAACCACCCATACTGCACCACCATCCTCACACAAGAAGCAACATTAACCAAAGCATCATCCATATGCATCCCACTTGCTTGCCTATGAAATGCAGTATACATGGTACTGGAAAGAGACAATGATTCACACATTTCTCACCAAAAGAAGCAACATGTTAACCAAACCTCTCACTCGTACTAAAGTCGATTGTCCGAATATGCACAATTCCAAGAAGCAATACAGAAGTCATCCAGATTACTATCAAGTTATTAATAATTTCAACTTCGAATTGTCTAACATACCACTCCTGTAAGAAAAGCTTGATGCAGTAGCTGAAATCAAATTCACATCCCTGAGAATCTGACATGAGTAAAGACTAAAGACAACTGAAGGAATGAAGCATTCTCCTTGTGGGAATAAACTTTCCACAAATCCGCCAAAGCATGTTTCATAGATTAANAAAAAAAAAACATATTATCATCAATGGCATTCATCACAAACAATCCACCATACCAAAATATTGCTAAACATCAAGTTGCTTTCTCTCATCAGTAGTTGTGTCAACTTGAAACCATATAATTGAGCACCAATGGTTAACGAGAACTTAAAAATTACAGAATTCATTGCATTTTGCACCAATAGAATCAACACAAACACACACAAATGATAACTACACATGAAATTGACATACCACCGAAAGCCCATTTATGGGAGGTTGCATTGGAGTGAAGAAACTTGGGATGCACACGCGCATGCTCCAATTCACCTGTATAACACAAACACAAGGGCCAAATTCATCCAAAGTCACAATCAAACCAACAAAACTAGTAAATAAAATGGAGGAAGAATTATATACCCTTGATTGGAGCAAATGATGAGGGGCCAATTTCATAGGCACCGGCTTGCCAAAAACTCCGACAATCAAGCTTCTGCTTCGCGAATTGGGGATCAACAGGAACCTCCGCTATCGAAGATGCAGCGCCTTTCGCTTGTGGGGACTTGGAACTATTGGCCACCGCCTTAGGAACAGCGGTATCTTCATCATCACTGCTATCAATGTCGACCACATCAACCGGTTCCTTTGCAGGTGAAGGCGGCATTGTAAACGGAAACGGAGAGATTAGGGTTTAAACAAGGGTTTGGAATTTTGCAAGAAATTGAGAGATTAGGGTTTAAGAAGGGTTTGATTTTCTTCCAATTTGCAACGACCACCACAAGATTGTGGTTTCCTCAAGTGATCGCTCGCGAATTGAAGTCGCCGATGCTTCTGGTGGGGCGAATTCACGTCGCCGGTGAAGCGGCAGAGAGGGAGGAGAGAGAGAGGGGGAGGAGGGGGGAGGTGGTCTGGTCTGATCTGGTCTGTTCGCCGGTGAAGGAGATGGTGGCTATTTATAGGGGGTTGGTTCTCCAGATTCTGAAGGCGATTTTGAAACACGGTTTTTCTTTGACCAGATCAGAAACACGTTATTGTGTTGTCCAAGTTAAAAACACGTTTGTTTCGCTGACTATTTTTTTGACCAATTTCAAACCGCGTTTTCTTGTTTTCCATTTCCCGCGCCATTTGCACTTCAAACAACCTATTTCATTTTATTTCTTTTTTCCTAAAACATTAAGTTAATAACATCTCTACTTATTTATTTTATTTATTACTTGAGGAGTAATAACTACTATACTTTATCGATTGATAATATGATTTTTTTTTTAATAAGAATAATATGCAAGTTCATTTTACTCTATGTGCAGAATTTTTAAATTTCTTAGAAACAAAAAATAATGAAAAATCATTTTATGAATAAGGAGGAACGAATTAAATAATTTATTTTGGCAAAATAAAGATTTAGAAAGTTTTGGGATGGGAAAAAAGAATTTAACGGTAGAATACTAAAATGTTAAAATATCACCAAAAAAAAGGTCCTAAATGTTGATAGAGATCCTCAAACTAACAAAATAAAACTTAAGATTCTTAAAAAAAATATATATTGGAAACTTTATGCCCTTAAAGTGTAGTCAACTTTTGTTTACCTTAGCTACCTTATAAATTTAAATTAATAATTCTCACACAAAACAGTTTTAATATGTATATTCTACTACTTATATAACACAAAAACAATATAATGTGTAAAATCTCATCGAGCATTTTTATTTTTCTAAATACCAATATCTATTAAAAGAATCATATGGAATCAGGCTTCACAACTTCATCATCCTGGTTGCATTGGCAATTATAATCTACATGAGTTCGGTTTTTGTTGTCCAAATAGCATGCCCAAATATAGTTTATCGATAGGCAAAACGTGAAAAGTTTATGGCTCAGTAAAACTACAACAAAAGAAAAAGAAAAACATATTAGGGCATACATTCATGAGACAATATAACCAAGATAAAAGAAGTTATCAATAATTTAGGCCCTGTTCGGGGTGGTTGCCAGTGCCAATTTTTTGTTTTGAAAAATTTTCAACTCTTTGTAGAAATTTAATTTAAAATTGATTTTTTTTGTGCTTACAGTTCCCTACCTCATTTTCAAAACTGACAACAGAAAATTGAAAACCAAAAAAATGAGTTTTCAAAAACTGGTTTTGAGTTTCCAAAAAAATTGAAAACTGACAACTGACAACCACCCCAAACAGGGCCTTACCTATTGTCAATTCCTTAGTATTCCTACTATTGCCAAGGGTTATTGTATAGACAGGTATGGATTGGTTAAAAATTGAGGTGCTTAGTCTATTGTTATATTGTAGCTAATATTTGATTCTCATCCAATAATAGTAGGCAATAATTTGTTAAATAGTATAAAAAGAAAAAATAAATAAAATGCACTAAGATTACCAGATTTTTATGATAGATTATTACAAAGATTACCAACTTTGGAAATGCAAAACAATATGTTGGATAGCGACTCAATCATTTTTATTTCATTTTTTGTTTGGATAGTGACAAAAAAAATTAAATATGTACTCCATTCATTCTAGTTTAGAGAGTCAGGTAAAGCTTGTCAGCAAATTAATTCAAAATATGCAAATTTATGAATGTACTACAAACTGTAAATATAGTTTTCATAAAGCGTTAAAAGTCGAAAGATCACAATCAAATTCCAACATAAGAATAGAACTTTTTATGACTAGCACTAGACTTACTAGTAAAATTCAAATTAGAGTAAAAAAATGACATGTTCAATCAACATGGTCAAACCGTTCGATCAAAAAANACATGGTCAAACCTGAATTGCCATCTATTATTTTGTCACTTAATTTGCATATGATATAAGTTACGAACTAATAACAAAACACCAAAATCAATATTTTTAAGATAAAAATAAAAACAAAACATACGTGCTCATGTGAATATACATGACCAACTAGGACAAGATCGCAAAATCAACCTTATATTAGACAAATTACAATTCAAACTGAACCCACATATTTTTCTGCTTCCATATATAATGAGGATTGTTCGAGTTCTGCAATGGAGAATGAAGCAATACCATGAGGTATGGAGTCTCTTATTAATATTTGGAAGCTCTTGTTCAAGCCAAGAACATTGCGATGTATATTTACCTGAAGTTGGAAAGAAACTGGAAAGACGTGATAACTTGACCAACATAAAACATAACATACACATACAGTATAATAATGCATTGAAGACCAAGGCTAGGTACTAGGTTTTATTTCATATCATATGTGCACAGCTTCAAAATATAAGACATACCACATAGAGACATGTAAACTAGCGAATACTTGCCTCTCCAGCCAAAAACACCAAAATACTGACAACCAAAGCATTATAACGCACACCACAGATCTGTAGAAACCACGAGAGTAGATGAAGNACCAAATAGCCTCCCCCATAGATATTCACACCTCGCACTGTAGAAACAAGTGCCATGAGTCTCACTTTGAGCACGACAGAGTACGCAATCCGCCTCCTCTTCCTCATATCATTGGAGTTCATCCTCCCCAATGCCAGAGTAGACACAAAAGCATGTACCACAAACGGAACCTTTGCTTTCCACAAGAAACTAGCAAAGGGAAACTGAGTGGAACTGCAAGACATACAAATATTTACACCCATCTTTGCATGCATCACATTAGACATTAGTCATCACAAACAGTACATTTCCCCATGAGATTACATATTTCATATCCATCAATCAAGAAAATCATTAGGTGGTATGTATCACTTTGTAGTTTGTATATATCCATCCATCATGAAACAGAGTGTACTCACTCTATTTGAAATTTCAATCTGTAACATACAATAGCCTAGTATGCTACGAAAAGGGGGATCAGGCTAAAATTGGTTGAAAAATTAATAACACAAAATTAATGATCTATTTAACATGCATCACAATTAGACGGTCAGGCAGGTCGAGTTCGGTCTTTTCAGGTTCGGATCATTTTCGGGTTCAGGTTGAGAAATGATCAAACCCTGACGCAGAGATGCCGGGTTTGGGTTGACTCAGCGCGTTAAGACCGCCAATTAAGTCCCCCCACCTAGAAAATAACCAACACAGAGTTACTCAGGTCCACATTGAGAGTTTCAGGATACAGAAACAACATTGCAGCCTGATACGATCCCAAATCATATTCCAGTCATAGCCTTAAGAAGGGAGTCATTTCATATTGTGCACTTACAATTTGGGATTTCCACTCCATTTTGACATTGTCATCTTGGAGATCGGCCGGAGAAGAGTGGCTGCCAAGTAGAATAGATAAATGAATGAGAACAACAGCTCAAGAGCAGCATATTACCAATAAGTGAGCCTATATTGTGAAATAAAGGAAGGTTGGCATAAATAAAAAAAACTATCTTGTTGCCGACTTCAAGGTCATTGGTGAATGATAAGATGCTTTCACGTCCAATTTGTACATGCTGCACCTCAGAGCAACTAAACATGTCCGAATTCCAAGACACAGAACTATACAAGATACTATTCTCTCTTTACTTGCGACCTTAATTTCACATACCAGTCACAACCTTAAGAAGGGATTATTTCATTTAGTTTGTGCGCATTGGACCATATTCCAACAAGAGATTACCAGTGGAAGAGATATTTTACATGCAATAAAAGAAGACGGGCAAATATAGAAAACTACTATCCAGTTGCTGACTTAAGGCTGTTCCTCCCAGTCCCAGTTGTTGCTCCTTCTTGTATTTTTTAGACCAGTCCCTAAAATTTTCTATATCGAAGACACGACAAGCTCATATCAGTGTACACCGAAACATGAAGCAAAAAATAACAAAAAAAGTAGAGAAAAATTATATTGGAAAAGATAGTAGTCCTGGGCTGCTGTGCTTGCCACTGGATGGTCCAGCAAATCCCAGAATCAACCACACAAAAGGACCCAAGAACAGAAAAACAGATAAGGAATTGCAAGAAATTGAAATCTCCAGTATTGTCTTAAAGAATTGAAAACTATAAGTAAAAATTAAGAGGAAAAAATAAATACAACAGCAAATCCCCACTTATAAGTGAAATCTCCACTATTGGATAGTACAGCAAATCCCAAAATCAACCACACAAAAGGACCCCAAAACAGAAAAGCAACTAAGCTGTTACAAGAAATTGAAATCTCCAGTATTGTCTTAAAGAATTGAAAACTATAAAGTGAAAAAATAAAATAAAATACAACAGCAAAAACTATGCATCAGAATAACGTCTTAATAGGTCACTAAGATATGGATTTGAGAATAGGAAATAAATGTTGATACCGAGTCCAAGAGACTTATTAAGAAGCAAAGAAACAAACTTATTGAACTACAAATTTAATTTTCAGACTGGAAGAAAAACCACCAAAGAGTCACACATTACCAAGTATCATACAAGCCTGATTTCAAAGAAGCAATCCGAATCAATTCCAAACCCTACATGAACAACTCTATGAAAACCTTGGTTCAC
The DNA here is from genome assembly GCA_030267885.1 of Mesembryanthemum crystallinum. Taxonomy (NCBI): domain Eukaryota; kingdom Viridiplantae; phylum Streptophyta; class Magnoliopsida; order Caryophyllales; family Aizoaceae; genus Mesembryanthemum; species Mesembryanthemum crystallinum. The sequence goes on from BSSO01000240.1 coordinate 28,845, forward strand.
ATTGTATCACTTGCAACAACAAAAGTTAGCAAAATAGGGGCTATAAATGAAGAGCTTGTAACTGAGAATAATGCACCTCTAGGCTCTAGCAACAGTAACCCTTTATCCCTCTTCTGAACATTCGTGGGCATAAGATGTCTAAATATCTTAACATAACACCACAAATGCATTTAAATAGGAGTCAACACTCACAACGTCGATGTATGGATTGGGATGTTTCTAGAGTGGGAATGGAAGAACTGTGAGAAATGATTATCCATATATTTACTTGCTAGACAGTGTAAGTAGTGAACTAATCAACACTACTCTATAGTGAGTTGCTTACATTAAAAGACATCTATCAATCTTCAATATTTGTTATGAACCAGTAAAATCATACCTCAAAGGCTTAACAATGGATTAGTATGTTGATCAACCCCTTTCTTATCAAATCGCAATGCAAGAACGCCAGTTTGGCATAACTCCACCCTGCCTTGCATCACACCACACATACCAATAAAACAAAATAAAAAGCTTTTAAGACTGAGTAATGCCACGAAAAGGATTCCAGCATCCCTTGCATCTTACTATCACCAAACTAATTACTGTACTCTCAGTATTACATAAACAACAAAAAAAAAATGTCAAATTTCTATTCACTTGCATTTTAACGAACAGAGTGAAAACATGATTGAACATTGAATGGTGTTATAGTTAATTACCTGAGAGAAACTCACATTGATATTAAGTCTTCAACATCCTTTGCTGCTTGTCGTCAATGACCATCGATGGCCATGGCTGCGTGAGCCCCTAAGGTGTACTGCTCCTAGCCCAGCAACCTTATCTGTTGAAATCAGACCACCAGTCCATTACATAGATTTATGCAATCATCCAAAAATTCAATGTTGAACGATTGAACCAAGAATTTTCCATGACACAAGAGTTGAGCGAAAGTGAACAAAATTTGGGATTGATCTCCATATATAACCAGGATGGCCGAGAGAGAAAGAAAGGGAGGGGAGGAGGGGGGTTTGAATTAACTAACCAATTCAGACAGATAGATAGAAACAGTTTCCAATTCTGAAAGTGAGAAAAGGAGAGAGATGGGTTAAAGAAAATTGGGTTGAGCAGACATGGAAACTGTTCTTTACGCTTACCAATTCCCAATGAGGAAGAGAGAAAGGGGGACAAAGAGATAAGGGGAGGAGTCAAGGGCCGCTGATTCAAGGATTTGGGCGGGAAAACTTACAAGGAGAATCTGCCATCTGTCCTTCCTGACGTCAGCTGGTTCCTGTTTCAGTTATAGTAGTTAATAGATGATGAGAAAGAAAGCGTACCCCCTGAGAAGACATACCACGAGCAATTGAACAGTGAAAAAGGAAAAAAAAGAAAAAAAAAGTTAGTTTCCAGATTTCTAAAGACCTCTACGAGGAAGATTAATTTCAATCTGAACAGAATGAAGTACACTTAGATACCTGGGCATCCAAATGATCTAAGGTTAATCTGAAAGACCGTCCATTTATATTTTAGTCCTACCGTGGGAAGGATGTAAGGCACCGAAGTGTTGCTACATCTATAACTGTCACATTTTCACTAAACTATCTTTTGGAGAAGCAAATATGAATCTCCTTATTGCCACAGAAGTCAGTATTGTCAACAAAAACTTGCTTATCTGTCACACAAAAAGCGATCTTCTTAGGAGAAGCAGGGACAGGACTACTAAGAATAGTGCAGGTACAAGTTTCAGCAAAAATTCTATTCAGGAAAGGGAAGTGGGATCCAGGTCAATATGCATCTGGCTTTCTTTATAAGCATTAAGTTCTTTAGTAGTGTCCTTTACATTGTTGGTCCTTGATACGAAAAAATCTTGTCCACAACCCTACATTTCTTTCCCACATTATTAACATTCTTTTCATAAGTAAAGACAATCATTTCTTTGAAAACATAACTGACAAACAGATGAGCTTTTGGATGACAAGACAGCACACTTCTGGACTCTGGAGTTAAGATGTATTGATCATGTAAATGTTGAAGCCAGTGCCTAGAACTCATGGCCCATGAGTTTATTTATAGGTATGATATCCTAAAAGTGACTAATAGAACTGCACCTTTCAAATTATTAAGTACCAATACCATCAAGCGAGACAATCAGATGCTTACAGCAGAAAGATCAATCATGGACTATGCAGATGAAGTTCCAAACCAGGTCTTGATGCAGCAGAAATACCAACAGATGGTTGAGTTAATGTAATTCTTTCTGAGCTCCAGTGGTTGGGAGTCCAATCAATGTTTCTCACTGTTCATTTCGACAAGAGTATCCATGTTGGATCCTTGAATACTAGGATATGATATGCCACTTGGACACTTCAAATTAGACCAAAAACAAGAAAACAAATCCTTAAAATAGATGAGTCCGATCCTCGAATCCCCACCTAACCCGATCCTCAGATTCTTGGATCCCTGAGTCTAAGAAACACAGAGTCTAATAACCTGACGGTCAACAAATGACATCTTTGGAGCAGGTCCGCCAGAAGGATGATAATTGCGGACAGCTGGTGACTGCTATTCCATAGAATGACAATGGCTTCTCCTGTATGATCATAGGATAAAAATAAAAGATATAACAGTGACCAAGCCTACTGCAAATCATGAATTTGAAAAACCATTAGCTTTCCTTTCATCTCTAGACATCAGCACATGTCAAAACCTTTTTAATGGATCTATCTAGACCCCAAAAAAGAAGAATACTCAGAAGAACAAACCAGTAGTCCATAGCCATTTGTTTCGTCCTTGTTTTAGCCGAATAAACAATAATGATCGCTCAAAATCTTGCTTGTCATGAGCCAGTTCTATAAAATTTGCTTCGACAATGCCTGAGATATATTTATTGAAATTAAGAAACACAGCCAAACAAAATGGTGTACTAGAAAGAAATGATACACAAATAAGGTGTCTAACAAGGAAAAAAAAAAATGAGAGCCAGCATACATATGACACTACTACGAATGAAACTACCACCACGTCACTGTCCAGAAAGGCTGGCTGCAACCATGCACATAAGTCAATGTTGTTACCAATAGAAATAAAATTGCATGAAACCATATATACATGCACATGACTCGAGCAAAGCCATCAAAAGAGAGCAACAGAGACATATTCATTCAACATGTATGTGTCCATACATAAATTTATAGCTTATATTTTTCACTAAAAATGACAAAGAAAGGCTAGCAATACAACTGCAGCTTCCACTTTGAGGTGCTAAACAGTAGAATATAGACACACACACACACACACACACACAGCTTCTTTAGGTTCCTATTGAAGCCCCATTCAGATGTCAAATGAAATAGTTACTAACAATATCGAGATTTAAGGAACATATAAGTAGTCACTACTTATAGGACTATGGGAGAGAGTTTAAAATGAAGTAAAGGTATCAATATGGTTGTGAGCTTAATATGATTCAAATTACTGTCAACAAGTTACATATCATTGCTAGACGATAAGACAAAGAAAGATCAAGCACAGAAACTTTTGGTAACATCTGGAAAAAAGGCTGTCACAAATAACAACCTACTGCACAAGGCTGCAAAACATCGGACTTCCGATAAATAATCAAAAAGTAAGAATAAATAAGACAGGTATCTTACGGTACACTTCGAACCAACTGAATGCAAGATCTGAAGCTTCTTTTATAAATTCGGTAGTTCATAGTTCTTTTCACCTAGACAAAAAAAATATAACATGTTACAGCTTAATACAAAAGGAAATTCACATAACTTGATGTCAGACAAAGGCACAAAAACAAAAGATATAGGAGCATATAGGCAAACAGGCTTAGTATTACTGATTACGCAAACGGCCACCTATTACGCCAAAGCCTAACGCTTTTTTATAGAAGTAGAGATTCATACATGATAGTTGGGTTATGAATATAACTAAAATTGTTAGTACCACCCAGAGAAGAACAGAAAATTTACTGGACAATGAATCCTAATTTCTCTCTGGCTAGATGCCTTCAGAATACTAGCCATAAAATGCAACTACCTAATGCAAAGGCACTCATCTAACAGCCTTGCCCCTGTTGCTGTTTCTGAATACCCAAATGACATTACGCACAACCCTTTTTTCAGATACAAAAATTGCAATAACAAAAATCATTAACATGAAAAGAAGAAAAACTTGAAACACACACTAACTGAGAGATAAAATGAACAAAAACACAGAGGGGTGTGAGCAGAAATAATTTATAATTATTAATATTAAGTCAATGTATAAAGAACATGATATCTAAAATCAGACACCAATAAACAAAACATCTCCACCAAAAAAAAAAAAAGAAAAAGAAAAGAAAGAACTTCTTCCTTGACAGAAAACAGACTAAGCTCCAGCCAAAATGTCAAAATTTGATGGATGGCGAGTTGACATCTCAAGTTGAAATTTAGTTTTGTAATAACACTCATAATCACATCCATCTTACAGGTAAAAGCAGAAATGGTATTCTTATTTCCTCCATAAGATCAAACATATGAAGCTCAGACTTGTGCATAAGTTCAAAAAACTCTACAATAAAAAATAAATCATAATTGAGATACTCACATTCAACAATTGTTGTATTTGATTATCTTTGACGAGTAACCCAAGCTCATACATATCTGAATGCCCTCCGGATCCATTCCATCTCTATCATCTGGATAGCTCAGAGTATGTTAGCATGTGCGGCTGTATAAAACTATAAATCTATGGAAACTCTCGGAAAAGTAAAAATGCGTGAACATGCAAAGTACCTGTATACAAAATAGCATAATACTGTTTGATGTCATTAAGGTACCTAGGAAATGTAGTCCAGGGGAGTTGTCCTTCGAATTAAGAATTTTATCAATCTTCACAAATGTAGTGCCATTGGGTATTTACAAGACAACTCACAAGCGAGAGACGTGCACAAGTAAACATATAGGCTATCTAGAAGACTAGAAATTAAAGGAAATCGATGGAGCATACATATAAGCCTCTCAACCCACAAAGAAATGTAGCATGTTATTTAATATATTGGCTATCTTCTTAAGCATGATATTCAGATATAAATTAGAAAATAGTAGCTGACAGTAGGTCACCACATGAACCAAACTAAAACAATTTAAGTGCTTGGTGCTGAGCCATAACTTTTTACGGAAGCACCAACTTCTACTACTGCAAAACTCACAAATAGAGAGGGGAGAAAAAACCATATGATCCAAGCATAGGTGCATACCATTTATGGGCCAAGGTTCGACTTTCTGATGACTTCTACTCGAAATGTTTCTAAGATGAAAGGCTCACCACTCACAACATATAGTTTAACTTGGGCAACCAAAAAAAAAAAAAAAAAAAGTGAAGGACAGATTAAGGTACATTGTTCAGCTCCCAATTACTGTCAGGACACCTGGACAGCTGACAACTTTTAGTCTTCATGCAACGCTTTATTTAAGATAACATGGGTATCCGGGCTTTGCTCAACTCCCATGGGTCCTAAAGTTACTCGACCTAGGACAGTTTGCATGCAAGGATTCTTCAAAGTTCAAACCATTTGCATGTCATTCAAACGAGACTGAGCAGCACCTTCAATAAACAGAAGCTATGATCTCATAGTCATAAATAACCTTAATGAAATGGTCAAGTCAGACAAAGTCTCCCATGGATTATATATTTTATTTTGGATTGTTACAATGCTAGTGTCATGCATACACCTTTTGAATATTTTATGTTATTCAAGTTTTTGTAAACAAGAAACAGATTTTTTAACTCACCAAAACCAAATACCTTCAAACAGTAACTATCATTGACACGATTAAATTCAAGAGCCTGATATATCGTACAGATCTAAAAGGTAGAGACTTACAGCTCCAAATGTACTCCAACAACCACCTTAATTTATGGCAATAAACCATGAAAAGGGTGATTCTCTGACAAGTGACAACCAATTAGACAACTGTAGAAAACGATAATCTGCTGTAAAGGCAGGATAGACCAAAGTTCACCTCATCAACAGCACTATCCAAAAGCTCCCCGATAGCTGCAAAAGGAAAGAAGAATTGAATATATATACTATATACAAGTATTTGACTAGAGGTGTCATAAATCTGGAAATTGGATCAGTGACAAATAATGGCAGGTTGGCAACAAGAAGCAACACCTTAACCAAACCTTTCGCTCTCAATAATGTTGATTGTCGAAATATGCACAATACCAAGAAGTAGGACAGAAGTCTTCCAGATTAATATCGAGTGTAATAATTTCATTTTAAGAACTTCACATATAAGTAGATATGGTATTTTTATTTCCTCCAAAAGATCAAAGAAATGAAGCACGGCATTGTACTTGAGTTCAAAAAAATCGTCAATAAAAGAAAAGAAATGGAAATACTCACATTGCCTAATTGCCGGAATTGATGTCTTTGATGAGTAAGTGAGTAACACAAGCTCGTAAATTTCTGAATGCGCTCTGGATCAATTCCGCCTAATTGGGACTTTTTAAGTCTAAATCATCCAGGATCCCCAAAATTCGATACCCAACAAAAACAAACAACAGGCTAAAATTTCAGTCATAAATCAGAAATTAACAAGGAATTACCTGTGATAGTACCATACACGGGAATTTTGCAATTAATTGAGAGATTAGGGTTTTATCTTAGGGTTTGATTTCCCTTTTGATTGAGTGAACTGCTTCAGATTAACTAATAAAAGGGATGTAGCTGATGCTAAAAATGGAGTAAACGGCATTAGTAAAGAAGCGTGATACCTCCTGAATTATGATTAAAACGGAGAGGGAGAAAAGAGTCTTGAGAAAATCATAGAAAAGTAAACAACTTACCTGGCCATGGAGGAGCAGACAGTAATGAATCTGCAAATTATTTTCTTTCAGCTAGTCTTTCATCCAGTTCACTTAGTCAGACAAACTAGAAAAAAAAATTAATAGAAGAAAACTTACAATATAGTCAGACTTTTTCTAATAAAACCAAAAACAAGATTTACCACGAATCGAAATCATCAAGATCAAACTTTAGAATCCTAAAAATTCTATCTATAAACCGACTCAACAATTGAGTATGAAACTTCTATGTTGTTTACATTTGGTTTCCCCTGTTATGTTTTCCAATAAAAGTACAATAAGCAGCAAATGCTAAGGAAGAAAATTACTTCACTTTAATAAAGAATTCAACACCTTTTCTAATTAAGCACAGAGAAGCATATAATATCCATCTTATAGGTATAGGAGACGAACAGAGCATAAGCACTATGCCATCCAAATGGTGTACTTCTACGTGCTAAAAGTACGTATGATCAAAACAGGTTTAAATTGGGATGTGCAATGGAAAAAAATTAAAGAAATTAAAGAGAGAGAAAAGTGAAATCCAAAAGGAACAACATTGCACAAACCATTGAGCCATCAAAGCATGATCAATTTAATCACGCCAGAAACATTAGAAGCATCATTATTCTAGCATGTTAAATATATAACCAAATAAGATAATACCATTTCACTATCTGATCATATATGAACGAAATTTTCCTTCAGTCATTTTCTCCCACTCTCAAGTCTCAATCTAATGAGCTGCCTTCCTCAGCCACCTGATAATTGAAACCATAAAAGTATCTAATTGAAATCACCCACAAATTAAAAAAATAAAAACTGACTTTCATGAAATTAGTTATTTTATTAGATCAAATTAGTGTAACATATCACAAGCAAAAGTTAATCAATAATAAACTAAACTTTAATAGAAGGTTTAGGTGTTGTACCAAAATCTCAAAATAGGGTTTAGATCTAAGATAAGTCCCTGACCTAGTATCAGAAATCTGAAATGTTCAAAAAAATTGAACAGTTGACTGAGTGATCATAGTTGGATTGTTGGCATTTGTGGTCATATCAGCTTCTGCAAAATTACAACTTTTCAAACAAATGAAAGCAAAACAATGTTGATATTACTTTCATTGTTGTCTTCTGCGTGGGTGAATTTAGGCAATAGTTAACATAGCTAATTTGGTCTTTTGTCCGTCTCATAAAACTAATAGATTTATGTCGAGGGGAAGAAATTGATGATAAAGTAATGGCAAAAGCTTCATAGTATACATAAATTTGAGCATAAAAGAAAGGGGAAAAAAAAACATGATTACCAAACCATGTACCTCTGCTGTGAAATATTAAGCAATAGCAATGAACTCAAAACATTTACACAAGTTGAACACACATGCAGAGAGAAAATCTATGGCAACTATGACAAAAATTTAAGCAATAAAGGAAAGAAGGGGGGGTGTGGTACTGGAGCAATGGAGAAAAGCAAATTAGGCAAAAACAAATCCTACAAATCAAGCAATTTAAGCAGAGACTGGCAATTGGCAAAGAACAACCTCTAGAAACAAATCTCACAACTTCAGAGTGACCTGACAAATAAAAGTCCCCGGCTTTATCTGCAAGAGAGACTATCAGCGATTAGATCGTCACAAATTATACACCTCACAGAAAAAGAAAACAAAATTATACCTACAGTTTCTCTCCAGATTTTAAAGCCATGGAGTTCTGAAGTCTTACACTGGCTCACAGAAAAAGAAAACAAAATTATACCGACAGTGTAAGCCCGCTTTCCTTCACCAATCCAAAGTTATTTTTAGCTCTCTTGTTCAATTCCATTGATGAGCTGACCAAAATATAAAAATTAACAAAATAGTAAATATAGTTTGAACTCAACCAACGAAAATGAAATGCAGAAAGATTATCGGATTTGGAACAATTAGAGGCAAAACTACCAGCAGATTAAAAAAAATAAAAAAGCAGCAAAATTGAGCAGTAAAGTACAAAAGCAGCCTCAGATTCGCCTTTGATCAAGCATAAAGAAGACCCCAGAGTCCTGCTATGGCGGCAAAGGAAGCAAGCTCATAGGCTTTTTACTGCCAAGCCAATGGTCAAAATCCTCTGTACTGCCTTTGCTTTTAAATGAATCATCACAGACTCCATTTTTCATTTCCAGAGCACAGGAAGGCTCATAGCGTACAACTACTTCGTATCCATCCCGGTACTTCAAGCCCAGAGAGAAATTTAATTAACAGGGCTGTCAACTCTAAAAGCAGAGAGAACCAAGGTCTTGAACTCTTAATCTGAAACTCAGTTCATTTCATTGAATATAAAATGTAAGAAGTAGTTGAAATGAACACACCCCAAGCCAATGAAGGGCTGTTTGTTTGATACGAAGTTCATTAATACATAACATAATCATCAGCACAGAGAGAAGGCAAACAGCCCTTATGAACACCCTTTAACTCTCTTGCCTCATTGTTTCCAAAAAAGGAGTTTTTTTTTCCCCTTTTTTCCTTTACTGGTCGGGGCTCAATTCTATAATACTGAATGTGAAAGAGATAGGCTATGTTTTGCAACTTCCAGCTACATTTAGCTTTGAGCTAATTTTTATACTCTAAACAACCAAACACATTCAACTGATTAGCTACAAATTATTAGTTTTTCCGTACTCTGAAGGAGCAGACCATGGCGATGAAGCAAACAGATGGACACGCGACCAGAGGCATAAGCCTCAGTCCACAGCCATCAGCAGCTGCCAAGCCAATGGAAAGTCCCCTATAGATGCACCAAATGGCTTCGATTTATGTGAGCACTAGTATGAGGGAAGTATTTAGTAAATTGATTTAAGGGCAAGCCCAAAGAAGCAGGACAACATGCATTGGGCACCGAAATAGATCATATTCATAATCGGAGATAAACGATAATCAAATTGCCTGAAGCAAAGAAAAAGACTACTCAAAGCACTTGCATACCTTGGCCACTTGTGCAGTTTTAGTGATTCATTACCTCAAACTAAACAAGCATGGAAGGACTGAGATCACCACAGCCCCACTGATTGATGTAGCTTTTGTTGGTTAGAGGGAGAAAGAGAGTGTGTGTGTGTGTGTGTCTCTCTCTCTCTGTGTGTGTGTAACTGGTCGTTTGCATAAGAAGACTAATGCAGCCTTTTGGCTAAGATCAAAGTACAGTATGTGTTCTTATCAAATTGATTCAAGAAATCAACCTCAGGGACTGACGATATTAAGAGGCTCAGCGGCACATTTCACTGAATAGGTGGTAGGTACAAAAGAGGAGACAGAGGAAAACCATGGCGGCAAACAAGCATATAGGTCAGTAACAAAATCCATCCTAAACCCTAACCCTAACTGTTACCAAAAATGCAACCCACAAATTACCCATAAGATGCTGCCAAGCCAATAGAAACCTTTCTCCACCAAATGCCTCAAATCAATTCCTTCGATTACTTTGAGAAATTTAGCATTTATCATCGCCCTACATCAAAAGGGGAAAGAAAAGGATAGAAAAAGAGAAAGGGAAAGTGAAAACCTGCATGATGCAGTTTTTGATTTTTGGAAAGAAATCATCATATCCGGTGAGTGGTCACTGGCGGAGAAGGGGCAAACAGCTCTTGGGAACACCCACGGCTTCTCCTAGCCTCATTCATGAACATTCACCTCTCATCATTAACAAAGACATTACATACAAAAGGATAAGGGGGAAGAAAGAGAGATAAATAGAAAGAAAGAGACAACAAGGAGGCTCAGATTCACCATTCAACAGGAAGGGGAAGAAGACTTGGGTTATGGCCATGGCAACCAAGCAAGCAAAGCTCAATCACCACTACACCACCAGATTTGATCCTTAGGGAGTAATTCAAAGGTGGTCAATTACCATGTATATAATGTTGCTGCCCAGCCAATGGCTAAAGCCCTCTTCAGCCTATCAACCCCTTAAAATTCCTGATTTTCACTTGAAATAACATGAGGGAAAGATGTTTCATCACAGCCTCTA
>BSSO01000241.1:0-39661 GCA_030267885.1 Mesembryanthemum crystallinum
TTAGTTTTGTTGTAGTTTTTTTTCTTGCTAAATTGAATTAGGATTTTATCTTGGATAATGGCTAGGAATCTATTAACTGCCCACTAACAAAATGGGAGAAAAGTCGTTGTAAACTGTGTAACTCCTTGTGACATTTTATATTTTTTTTATTATTTTTTATTTCACGAAAATACGATTATACCCTTTCATTTTAGTTACTTTATACTAATAACAAAAGAGGGTAAAAATGGAAATCACTTTTTAGACACCAAAGCTCAGGAGTTCTCTTGTATAAGAGTTATAGATGAATTAAAAAATAGTAATTTTACTTGGAACATTATTATACTTTTTCATTAATTAATGGTCAAGAATTTGTTAACTTTGACTTGACAAAGTCAGTCTGACAACATTTTGATGGAACTACTTTCATAGACAATTTTAGATTTTAATCTCTTATTCAGGAGGAAACCGGCTTTCTTATTGAGTTTGTTTTGTATAAATGGAAATTAGAGAAATAGTATATGCGTGGGAGGATGAATGACATTCAAGATTTAAAAGGGTTAACTTCATCAGAAGATTTTGAAACAAAATAAAAGATTACATTTGCAAGTTTGTTTGCAATTTGGTGAGATCATCTCTCCATCAACACAAGAGAAATTGTTGCCACAGTTCTTATTGTACATAAGCCACTGAGGTTTTCAACAAAATGCTAACAAAAACGCAGGCAATTCATTGAATTGAAGGCATCAAGATGCCATTTGAATTCGAGGATGTCATTCTATCAAATTCCGATGCATACAATCTATTATGCAATCTGAGGCTGAAAATGTGATTCCACATTACAATCCTAACAAAAATTGGGCTAGAATACTTGAACCCAAAAAATGTAGAAGTGCTGAAATTGGAAGCGACCATTTTTTTTTTCCACATTCCAGGCGAAGGAATTTTCATCTTCTCTTGCAAACCGGAAATGTGTTTTAGAAGAGAAACAGGGAGTCAACACTTATACTATAAATGTGATACCAAGATGCATGACATATTCAAATGATATAGGAAAAGATTTCGAAATAGCATCAAGCTTCACTGTCTGTCTTCTTCTTGGACTTCTTCCGATGAGATTGCTCTGATGACCCTGAGATTGTGGTACCACTTTGACCTGGTCCTGAGTCTCGAGCAGATTGATCACTGTACCTGGACGGCTCACCTGCAGCTCTTTTTGGAGGTTTTAATGCATCTCCAATGTCTGTTACATTACTTTTTGAGCTGGTACGAGTGGGTCGGCTCCTACTTTGTGAATGTGTTCTCTTAATCATACTCCGTGAAGGAGTGGCTGGATGAGTAGAATTTGTCAACATAGTCATAGCATGCCGGGATTGCTTCTGATCGGTATTAAGGGCTTTGAGTTCATTAGGTTCTGGATAATGGACAAGGGAAACATTCCTTGAAATCTTCCCAGCTGCCAGAGACAAAAACAGGGTTAAGGAAGCAGAAATATGCATGGTTGCTAAGACATAAGATCCCGGGGAAACTGAAAACTCCTTTAAATTTCCCTCTTTTCCCATTACTTTTACAATTTTACAGCTGAAGCCGCAGAACTTATCCACAACAACAACATATACTCAACTGCACTACTTAACATTTCCTTCTCATTCTCATTGCTTATCATTTACAGAAACAGTACTATTTAACATTCTTCTCTTTGTTCTCCTCTATCAAGTACAGAGTAGTATCTCCCTTTAAGAATAGGTCACACAAGTCTTTCACAACCCATTTTGAAGTATCTACAAGAGAGAAACCGTAAGCCTCAACCCAAAGGTCAACAGCCAAAATTTAAGAGACAACTCTAAGAGGGCTAGAAGACGCCTATATTTACAGCCATCCAGTAGTCCAATCATTCGAATGTCAATCTTTAACAAATATACATAAGTTGGGTGATCGCCTGATCTGTGTTCAATCTGTTCAGCAAATTGTGTTTAAGTTAGTTGGCATGTCCTTTTATCATTGTTTAATCACCAGTCAAAATTTCAAACCACAAGTTCATAGTCAAATATAGTGGTGCGGTTTGTTTTACTTCTATCAAATACCATCAAGTACTTTTTTTGAGGAATTAAAAAATAACATGACTATCCAGGCTTTGCAAAGTTAACCCCACAGGCCTGAATGAGTGAAATGAACATCAAATACCGTAACTTAGTTAATTCAACTACTATCAAATCAAAAAAAAAAAATAAAAAAATACCAATTCTTGGCCCTGCTGAAGAGGATACAAACACTGCTGCATCAGATTCCTGAGCTGAATAGCTTACCATACTATAAACTTTACCTGCCACAATAAGCATTATTTAAACAAACAGTATATGAGAGTTTTACATTTTCTGACTGTATTTGCAACAAGAAGAGAGGGTACAATGTGAAGATACCAGATGATCCTTCAAGACTACCCAACTGTCCAGAATGATGAAGATCCAAAGATAGTTCTTGCCCATCAAAATCAGGAGACTGCACGACCAAGAAACAATTTCAAAACACATTCGAGTGAGCAACCTACACTTAGACTTACCCAAAAAATAAAAAATAAAAGTAAAAATGTGACGTTATGCTGCCAAATTCCGAATACTACAAGTAGAACCCAACCCAAAACAAGTGAACATGACAACATATCATTTTTCTACAATTAATACACAGAAATTAAAGTCAAATTTTCTATATTAGCACTATTTTCCTTATAAAACCTATCTACAAATTTTACTTCACAAATGTTCTTCCAACTCACCACCAAAACGTATAAAGTTCTCAACTTCTCACCTCCAAAGGCCACTAGGTATTGACACAAAATAACACTCTTGCATAACTGCAAACATCCTCAATTGCACAATAGCAACAGAATGGATTGCTCTGAAGCTTTGTGGAAGCAAATCACTCAACATGAAAAACAAGCTGCCTGATAATCGTGATGTCGTGCTTAGTTTAGCTTCTGCGGATTTCCCTACTATCTGGAAAGGGAATGCTAATTTTGGAAATGATCAAGCAACTGGAAAAAATATTGTTAAGGGTTCAAGTAAATTATCGGCGACGTTGGATGACTAAATCTGAAAGGGGTGTTGGTGTGGTGATAGTACTCAAAGACAAACTAAGCAGTCTTTTAGCTTTCTATACACAGAAAAGAGTTATGATTGCAAATATGGATAGTTGGGAGAATAGTGAAAGGAACTGGAATATTTCTTTAAAAGAAAACTCACACGCTTAAAGACAGAATGCTTCACTATGCTCAAGATAGATATGGGTGGAGATATATTTCAGGGAATTCAAAGTGATGATAAATGAAATTTCCTTTTTAATTTTTCACAATTCTACTGCTCCTTTGAAGGTTCAAGTCACTAGTTGGCAGCCTGTCTGGGCAGGATTCAAACTTCCTGCGAAGCGGTTTAAGAATATCCATTAAACATTGTGATATATTAGCCACATGCTTTCAAACCAGCCGGTAGCCTGCTCAAATGTAATGTGAAAAGCTCCAGCCAAGACAAATTAAAGACAGATGTCGACCACAATGGGCCAACATAGTTGATTGTCAACCAGATAGAGCCAATATCAACACTGAGTCTACTTGGCAAGAGGATGGATCTTCCACTGAAATGACGGAGCAACATATTAAATATGTATGGCACTAATCAAGGGTGAAAACAGCTCACTATGGTACCAAGTTAAGTACAGGATCAGTCCAATTCCTTTGGAGTTTACACCTCAGAACTAGAATAACTATGTAATGCCCCAGCCGCCCAAGTCTAGAGAGGTTAAATAAGTGATCGTATTCCAAAAAAAAATCAGGCGTCAAAGAGGAGCCATTAAAAATTTGCACCTTCTGCTAAGCCAAGTACACCACAGCAAAGCTAAAAGAGCACTCCTCTAACGCAGCCATTCTCCCTTCCCCCATCCAAAGTCCAGAACACACATCTTTAATAACTCAAAGACAGTAGACGGAGCCACCCAAAACCTCCACAGATACATCAAACAACTTGCCCCAAAGGTACAAGTTATCTGACAATACAAAAACAAATGCGACGCCGTCTCATTGCTGTCCCTACAGAGCACACAGATGTCCAGAGAAATAATTATCCCTGGCCTTCTCCATAGATTCACCCATCCAAACCCTAGAGTCTGCATGTCCATCTTCACACTAATTCTCAAAAGCGAACAAATTTAAAACACATCAATTTGCTCATTCTCACGTTGAAGACATCTTCGGAAATAAACTTTCTACCCAACATTATTGCTGAAACATGGTGTGCAGGAACCTAAGACTTCCAAAACAGTAAATATTTGTTAAATAACTCCGGTTCTGCCAACAGGCCAAAAAGCACAATTTTAGTCAATCTCATAATAGGATATCACCAAGGAGCCTCTAAGTAGTCAGTATGACGGGGTGGGGGAAGTAATGAATTGAGACAATCTTGTCAGAAATACATGATTGCGTAAAAGTTGAGATGGGAAACTCAAAAGGTGAGGAGTTTACCTGGCCCTCTGGCAAATGAATGAGCCAGAGTTCAGTGGAATCATTCAACTCAATCTCAACAAGTGAATCCTCAGTATCCTCCTGAAAATCAGGTGGAGGAGTGTAACCCACCTCTGTTTTCATTCTTCCTAATAAAGCCAACAAAAAGCTTAGCAACATGATACATCCACTAACTAGCAGCTAAGAGATTATAATACTCTAGAACTCACATAACAAAAACACTACTCAAGCAAAATCCAAAAATGAACACATGCACTTTTCTAAAAAAATTACATTGCAAGTAACTATGGAACACAAACCAAAACATGATACATCCACAATATAGCAGATAAGAAATCATATTACTCTAGTTGATAACAATACAACTACTCAAGCAAAATCCACAAATTTAATCATAACTTTTACACTGTAAATATTAGGGCATGCTAATAGTAACTTTGATATCCACAACTCAACTCAATATTAAAACACAAATAAATGTTCATGTCCAGAAAAGCCCAAATCTAAACGTGAGTAACTAGTTCAGAATTGCCAAAAATTACAGGAAATGAATTTAGGGTATGCTATTGCTATCCTAGTTAACATTTACGGAATATCAAACTAAACTAAATTATCGCCAACAAAGCAAAAACAACAAACAAGTACGTATATTAAAACCCTAAGTACTAAAAACGAGATCCTCCAAAATCAACCAACACTCCGAAAAATAAACAGGTGAATGCTATGAGAGAGAGAGAGAGAGAGAGAGAGAAGAGTCGAAGAGAAAGAGTTGGTTGATTACTTTTGTGTTGCCGGAGCGGTAACCTAACCGGTTGAATTTCTATTTTCTGGAGTCCTCGCCGTTCGCCGGTCGCCGGCGCCGGTGAGTGAGAAGTGAGAGAGAGGAGAGACGGGTGGGAGTAGGAGAGGCGAGCAACAGTTCGGCCCTTTTGTGCGTCTACAATGTGGGCTGCCCACTTTCCAAACCAGGCCCCTTCTTCTTCTTCTTTTCTTTTTTTCTTTTCTTTTTTCTTTTCTTCATCATCTTTAAAAATGAACTAGTTTTTTTTCCCTTTTTTTTATTTCTTACAATTATTTGTCATTTATTTTTTAAATTTAGTTTTCTTTATCTCTTATTAATAATAATATTATTATTATGTAGTATTAAAGTAATGAATTTATAATTGTATAATAATGAAATTGCAATTACGAAATAATGAATTTGTGCATCTATTTTGATGAATGTACGGCTATATAATTATAAAATTGCAGTTATAAAATAATGTGTGTTTGGTTTGGTTTAGTACGATTATATAATAATAAAGTCGTTATATTAAAAAAAATTGAATTTGTACCTTTGTTTTGATGAATATACAGTTACAAAGTAGTGAGTACAATTATAAAGTAATTTATAATTAAATTTGTGCTTCTATTTTGATGAATGCATATTTATATGATAATAAAGTAGCAATTACTATAAAATAACGAGTTTTTGCGTTGGTTATATGATAATGTATTACTGTAGTAATTAGTAATTGGCAATAAAAATTACGGAAGTTGTCACATAAATTCAAATTTTACCCAAACCCAACAATTGAGCTTCTTGAAAATCACCTTCCAATAACCTCTTTTTTTTTTCTTCTGTTAAACCTTTTGCTGATCTTTTTTCTTAATATGTAAAGCTACTACTGCACCCGAAAAAAATTACCTATCAAATGCCTTACGGTCAAAGAATCTGCCATCTATTTACACAACATTTATTCATTCATGACATTAAAATTGGCTCGTCATAAAGTGGTTTATGGTTTATGAGATTTGCGTGTTTATCCATCACTGCAAATCCTATGGTGTTCTCTCATATACCTACTAGTATTTCAATGCACACGATGCGTGCATGTTTAAAAAAAATTAAGTTATTTAATAGTCGATCTAAGCTTGATCTTCTCATTCAAACTTTTTCTAGTTTATTAAAAAAAAAATTAATCCTTGAAAGTTTATACCTACAAAGAACATTTTTTTTTTTTTTTTGAAATTACAGACAGTCGTAGTTGAAATTTTAAAGTTGAAAATAACTTTACCCTCAAAAGGCAGTGAATTATAGTAGAATTGATGAAGCAAGAGAGAAAAGTAGATACCTGAGCAAATTTTTAACCGTGGAGAAAGAAAGGGGGTAGTTACAATAGAAAACCACTGCCTTTCTAAGAATACTTGTTTTTTTGTTTTTTTTTTTCAAATTTCAATAACTACTCCCATAAATTGTAGTGACTACATTATCCACAAAACTATCCAACATGAGTGAACTATGATTAAATTAAAAAGGGTAAAATTGGAAGTTCAAATTGTTGACACCAAGTCCGTAAGAATTGGCTTAATATATAGAAGATATTTATCAAACTACAACAGGATAAATATTCGAGCAAACGATATTCAAACTTCCTCGTCTTCATTCTACCATGGGTCATGCTCATGATACTTACAAGTTGTTCATAACACGTTTTGACCTAAATCGCACCATGAAGCAAGATCGTCATAGTCTAATAAACAGGTACAAGAACATAAACCGCATCATTTACAAAGGAAAGTGGGTTTTNGATGAAGGAAAGTGGGTTTGCACTTGAGGATTTCTTTGGCCAAACAGCCCTAAACTTGGCTGCGTAAGTATGAGTGTGAGTGTGAGTGTGAGTCACAGACTCACCAGTCACCACAACTTCAGACAGAATCCAGACCGAAAAGGGCCAAAACGTCCCACGGTCCCAGACCGGAGAAGATTAAAGAAAAATACAGACATCCATGAAGAAAGGGCACACTATATATGTAGTAGTATTATTTAACAGTCTCAAATCCAATAATCAGTCCACTCCCGTTTAATCGCTTATCGTTCCTTGCCATCAAGCAATAATAACATTTCTTCTGAGATACAACCAAACCTGTAAACTTGGATAACCTCGGCATACAAAAATGAACACAACTAACCTCAGTCACAACCACTTTAGACAACCAAGAACCTAAGACATGGTCAGACAGGTACAACACCTGACAGACCACAAGCAGTGTGGTGAGAGCTGGCGGGGAAGAGAAAGAAAATAAAACTACCTAAAGGCAAGTTTCCATGTCAAACCAGGATCCATGCATGTGGCATGTAGACAAAAATCCACGCCTTCACCTATCGTCTTTCTCCCAAGTGCTCGCCATATAGTTGAACTACTCGGACAAAATACATGTCTGCATCCCTCCATTAAGAAGCAGCACAACTTACAAGGGTAAATTTAGGGACAAACTTCTGAGCAGTCGAGCTCATCGACTAGTCATCCTTTGAAGCACTCGAGTACTCTGTTCCGTTTTCGACTGTTGTTACCCGAGAAGAACCACTTGATGAAAAGCCAGTCTCAGAAGTTGAACCGCTGTGGATATTGTGGGCTACTTGGGGAGGATTTGCCTGAGGACCAGCGGTTGCAGCTCTGTTTCCCTCCTCAGCTAATTTTCTAAGCATGTTCATGACAGTGGGAAGGAATTTGGTTGACAGTGACAAGACTCCAGGAAGCTGTGTTAGAACAAAATTGGAAAGTCAGGCAACCAAAAGAGAAAGCAGAATACTACTAGTAATTAAGTGAACAACATGCTACGGAAAAATCTCGTCATCTTTCAATATAACTGGAAATGTTGCCAAAGGTGTCTACCATCCAATTAATATAGCCCATATAACATTTGCAAATAACTTTTAGGAACAAAAGTTAGGGAATATAATTGTAAGGGAATGCAGATCACTGAAAACTGGCAAGAAACTCACAATGCCGTGGCGGAATTCACTCGATATATCCATTTGCACCCACAATGCTTTGCTTACTAAAAATGCAACGAAGAGGACACCAAGATAAAGAGGGTTCCTGACAATTGGAGACAAGAATACTGAGCAAAAACAACAAACGAAACGGAAATAACAAGGCCAAATTATAAAAGAGAGAGTAAGTACCTTAAAAGAGTCATGAACTCGTTAAAACCTAACACAATCAATGCGACAATTGCCCATGGAGGTGGCATCCAATTGTTGCTGCGTTTACTGGCTTCCTGAAAATGAAACATAGAAACAATTGAGTCAAAAATCTGTAGTGCCTGATAAAGAGATATCTTTTAGGAAATTCATCCTTTACTCAATATAGCTGCCTGTATACTGGCGCTCCTCTGGAGCGCAGAAACATACAAAAAAGGGAAGGAGATCATGCCTGAGCAGCTATGGCCTGACTAACAGTATATTCTGTCTCCATCTGAAATTGCCTCCACAATTGTTTGCAATGAACCGGAGTTATTAATGTTTTTGACGATGGAACCTACACATAAAACACCAGTAAGTTGTCAATTGATGTTGATATGAGAGAACGTTGATATGAGATAGCTTAGCAAGCACAACTACGCAAGGTGTCTTTCCCTCTCTTGTTAGCATATGGATCCAGAATAGAGTCTAAGCTAATACGGAGTAATATTAAGCTCTCTTTAAATACAAAAACTATGGTGGAATAAGATAGCAACCATTAAGCTTAACAAGATGATCTATCTGCTTCCTGCAATTAAAAAAATCTAGAATATCCGTCGTTACATGGAACACATTCCAGCTACACCTGCATAAAACATAGTTGGATCTTCCCTAATTGTTCTTTTGCTGAATGGTTAAGAGCAGCAATGCATCTAGCAACAACGCCTAGTCTGTTTTGCTAGGTTGTTATTTCTCAACATGCAATGAAAGTATTGTGGAAAAAGAATTGGTTGCACATTTGTGCACTTGGAATTTAGTTTCACCTCTATATCAGTTACACTTCGCTAGCAAGAGTGAAAACACAATCTAGAAGAAAATATAGAGCTTGAACAAGCAGGTACATTAATTATTGCCCTTTTAAGATATTGCAAACCCAAACTTCGATGAAAAGAACGCTTGTATCTAAGTATATCATCCAGTGCAACGAGATGCTAGGGTCTCTAAGCTAATTTCCAAATGGCAGATCTTTGGTTCTTGATCTCCTACATTTCAATTTGTATGATTTACGCTCCACACCACGTCAAAAAGATTTGAATATCAAAACAACATAAATAACCACCCACCCAAAAATAAGAGAATGGTGATTTAAAAACAAAATAAACAAATAAGATTTGACCCACCTTTTCCCAGGTGCTTGATGCCAGTGGGTCAGATAATGCCTGACCATCCCTAGTAGTAGTACTACCCTTGCTCTCCACCAAAGCAAGAGCTAAAGTTCTGTCAATATCATCTGATTCATCATCCAACCGTACCGCAGCAAGAACAGAAAGCAACTTGAGGGACTGCAGAAGTGGTTAGAATTAATATTCAGAAGACAGAAGAATAGAACTGATAATTATTATACTTAGATTCATCAAACTGCCATACCGCAGAACGAGCAAACTTTGTAATTGATTTAATATCCTCTTTGCCAGTCCAAACCCGTGGCATTGAATCAGAATCATGGCTGAACAATGTCGTAAATCTAGAGAGAATAGCATGATTAGTATTCAAGGGACAGCTTGAATGGTAAAAAGTAATGGAACCATATGTGGTTAGACCCACCTGTCCTTCATACGAATCAGAATCTTCCCAGCTTCTTCTCTGGCCTTTGTCTCAACTACGCCTCTTGCATAATCCTCTACCTTTGCAAGCATTTTCTCTCTAGTTTGCTCATCTAAGTCAAAACCAGAAAGGTCACTAGAGAGCCCAGAAACTGCTGACTGAGCCTCACGTCGTAGAAGTTTTCTTATTGATGGCCAAGTTTCATCATTTGCCCCATCTAAAAGTGCCTCTACAGGCCCTGACAGAGCTTCATTTAGTTTTGCCTGCAAAATTATTGGTACTGTTAATCAAATGACCAATACAGCATTGACAAAGTTAGCCAGAATCACCTAAATGGATAGGATCAAATATCCAAAAAAATTTGCCTTAAGCAACTCGACCACTACGTTTTTCAAAAAGCCAATGCAGCAATATATAACTAGACAGAACTACAGATGTGGGCAGGATCAATTTCTCAACTATATTTTCACTTAATCCACTCAAGCATTAAATTATGGTCCCAATAAGTACATTCATCCACTAATGAGACTATGAGAGAGAGTGGCACACATTGCAGTATACAAAAATGGGAAGAAGATATGGGTTGCAAAAGGGGATGAAATTTCCATGGCCCAATCCTTGTGCTTCTGATTCCTTTCTCCAATAAGATCTCTTTTTTCTCGTCTAAGAAACTTTGTTTGAATCAAGATTCCACAAAATGGTGAATTGGAGAAATCTAGCAACTGCTTTTGCTAAAGGCCAAATTATCTTTATCTAAGAAGAATAGTAACAAAACAGAACAAGCCAAACTGACAATTTGCTTGCGCAAGCAGCAAAGAAGAGATTCACTGCCAAAAAACTCATGTAGTCCAACCAAGAATTCATACCTCATAACGGGAAGTAAGCTCGGCCAATTTGGCCTCACGAACAGATGTAATATATTCATCAATATCACGGACAAGCTTGGACCTCACTTTAGATGTATCCCAGTCTGCTTGTTCAATTACAGAATCTGCGCCAAGCAAAGCCTTATTCAGTGAAGAACATGGTAGAACCAAATTCCAGACCCTTTTTCTACAATTTATATTAATAAGAGATTCACATTTCAAGTGAAGAGGTAGATACAGACAGCCCAAGTAGAATTCTAAGATTGGTATCTCTTGTGAAACACAGGAAATCTTGCCAACAACTTATCCCATTGGAGGCCCAAATCAGGACCTTTCAAACACTCGCCTATACAAGACTATCATATTCATTTACTAGACAACATCAAAAACAAATATATGACCGAGTACTGGCATTATAATTGAGTTATCATTAACATGGTCACATTTTTTAACAGAACTACAACAGATGAAGCAGTGCAAAGATCTTCACCTTGGTAGAATACTTAAACTCCCATTATAGAAAATGATATGCTTACCAATAAATACCTCACTCAAAAGATCTTAAGCATAGTGCAGTTTCTATGGTGCAAACCTTTTGGTGTTTTAGGGAACATTGGGTGTGTTAGGCCACTGTCTTGGAGCTATTGCAGTCCGCTTGGTGGGCTTTGGGAGAGGAGAGGAGAAAAAACACTAGATGTAATACTTTTTGAGCAATCATGTTGCATATCTTATTGGAGAGAAATGCGAGAGTATTTTCTCGAGGTAGTCTGTCACTTGAGTTTGTACGGGATAGGTGACTTATTTAGCTTCTTTGTGGGCTAGAGTGAGAGGAGCCTTTAGCAGTTACTGTTTTTTGATATCCAGAAAAACTGGATAATCTAATATCTTTATGTTGTGTGAGGAGAACTTGCCCTTACAGGCACAGCTGCATTAATACAGTTCTCTTTTATCTCAAAAAGAGAGAAAAAAAAAGGGAAAAAAAATGCACCTGCACATCCTTCATCAAAATGCTTCATAAATAACTGTTTGCAACTGTGGGCTGCTGAAGAAAACCCTTCCCCTCCATTCAAAGCTTTGTCAAATGCATCCTTAAACTTGTCCAATGTTCCAGAACGTAGATGTCCGAGAATGGATTGGAAGGCCGTTTGAACGAGCTAACACATCAGAAAAAGAGGGGAAACCAATAAACATCAGCAACAAAAGTGTATAAAAATGAAACAAAATCACATAGATTGAAATTCTGCAGCATCACATAAAACTTATTTTCATAACATAAACACATATTTTAAATACCCAAATGTTTGTTGGAAACTAGTTAAAAATATCACTGAAGTGACACCAAGGAGAACTCACACATGCCAAAAAGACACCCAAAAAGCACATAACATAAAGCCCTCTGGCCAAATCAACAAGAGGCAAGTGTCATTAATGAAGCACTTGAGTCCAACTAAACAGCAAGTCAGCAACCTATGATAAACAATCCAGATTCATGATGCAACAACCTTAGCCTTCACTCTTTCCCAAGAAAGAAAAGAATGCAAATAACGCCAATAGTTTCATTTTCTGATTTAGCCTCACATAAGTCAATGAACCACAGCTGTACATCGACAGCAGGCAAGGAAGAGTATATATTTTAGAGAATTATCCTAGTTCAAGACAGACCCTCCAATGACATGCGATCACTTATGATTCATGAAATAGGTGGGAAAGAAAATTCAAAATAATCTCCGTGTTCTGGCTCCCAAGTGAAGGTCAAAAATCATGAATTATTTCATTTCATAATCCAAAGTGAGTACAAACAGTAGTTTCTAGGATTTCCAGCTTAAAGAATTTCTGCACAAAGAAAATGAAATAGAAATAGAATGTAGTAATTAGCTTAGACAAGGATAGATAGCTATACTTGCAGCAATCTATCTTCCAAATGCTTCCTCTTGGCAGTTCTAACACCTTCATCAAAATACACAGCCTCA
Source organism: Mesembryanthemum crystallinum (assembly GCA_030267885.1). Classification (NCBI taxonomy): domain Eukaryota; kingdom Viridiplantae; phylum Streptophyta; class Magnoliopsida; order Caryophyllales; family Aizoaceae; genus Mesembryanthemum; species Mesembryanthemum crystallinum. Next base: position 12,877 of record BSSO01000241.1, read on the forward strand.
TTGTCATACCTGGATGAATAATTCAATAACAAACAATAAAAAAACACATCAGGAACTTGTCAACTTCAAGTCTAAGAACAGGAATATCAAAAACAATGAACAGAGTAAAAGCCTTCTTCTCCCAAGAGGCCATAAGGTCAGCAGATTTTTAGTAAGAAACTAAAGATATGAGTTAGACAAAGAATTTACGCAGAGAAAAGGTCTATAAGAAAGCATAGATATAATGTCACTTTTCATTATCAAAGAAGAAGATTGATTTTGTAATAACAATGTCAACAAAATAAAATAAAAAAATAATACGGAGCTTAGTTTCAGCCTTAATCTACCAACTTTTTTAAGTGTGATTACTTTTTATTTAGACAAACAGAAAGAAATACAGGGGGAAAGAAGCAACAGCATCATGCATCCTCCCTCTACTTCAGATGCATCCAATCCCTAGATTGGAAAGCTCTAACATTATGAATTACAATACATGCAAAACTTATTTGCAACACATCCAAGAATAGAAGATATCAGCATCAACCAAACGTCTATACATATACGAAAAAAGTCATAGAATAATTAGAACTCTGTGGATCATCTACGTTCATATCTTCACATAGAATACCTACCGATCTAAAATTCAGGTCACACTGTCTAATTACTCTCATACTATTGTTTATAAAAATGCTAATCCTGTTTTCTTCGTCTCAAAGTCATTGAATTATAAAGATAAAAAAAATCTATACAAAAGGAGCATCAAAGGTTCCTGTCACATTCCCAAACGCCATATGAAAAATATGAGACAGAAGCATCGGCAACATATGAACATGAACATATATTGTTGATCATCTATGCTTTTTGATACTCCTCATTCACCAACATCTTCCTAAATAGTGTATATTATCAATATTCTCAGTTACTCACTCGGATAGACAGTTCCCAATAACTGAACTGAGCTTCTTTCCAAAGCCTGTGACAGGGCCAGATTGTGAGGCCTCTTCTAATTGAAGCCAATCCTGCAAGTTTTAGTGTCAAATAAGCCAGCATCAATAACAAGTAAGAAAACTGAGATCTTCGACAGAACAAATGAGAACTTTGAAAACATCATACCTCATTCTGGATAAAGCCACTATACTTTTCATTGGCAATTTCTTCACAGCGTACAGTAGCCACCATGACCTGAAAAATATTTGCAAAGGTGGTGAGTACCAAATTTTGTATGTCTCCCTTGAGAAACAACGAAAAAACACTTACCTTGTGAGCAGGAAGGTCAAGGTCCCTGTTCTCTTTGATAACTTTCCAGATTTGCTGCGCGCTAAAAGAAAAGCCCGAAGCAGGAACAACACCACGACGATCTCCAGCAAGCCCACCAGGAGCTATTGAGTGAAAGAATCGCTGCCTCAAGTTGGCAACCTGCATTCATTTACAAATAGTGAGACAAAGTATATTCATCCTACCACATCTATGATTCCATTGATTAATCTTAAGACAATATACTCCCTCCGTTTCATTTAAATCTTTACAATTTCTATTTTGGGATGTTTCATATAAATCTGTACGTGGCCTAAAATGGAAAGATTTTTTGAATTAAGTTACCTACCCCTCTCCACTCACCCTCATTATTTCCCTCAATCCACTTGCCCTCCACTATACAAGGGCATTCTTGGAAGTCAAGGACCCAAAAAACTTCCTTATTTTGCATGCAAAAGTCAAGCGTAAAGATTTAAATGAAACGGAGGGAGTTATTGATGCTCCAAATTATTAACAGATTTTAGAAAAAAGCTTCAAATTGATCTCCTTAAAAAAAAAAAAAATTAACTAAACTCAATTACATAAGACGTAAAGGTGTAAACAGCTAGTAAATGCTAGAAACAAAGAAAAGCATTCAGGAATAAACGAGCTGTTCAAATTAGATTTGAGCTCTAGCACCTTCTCCACGAAACTGAATTCCAAGAACTCCGCAGGCAAAAATTCTTTAGGAAAGATAAAATCATCATAATATACAATATAAGCAAACATTAATCAAAATAAAACAAAAAAAAAAAAACTCATCATATGGCGTTACCTGTTCTTTAAATTGCTCTTCCTTCTCTTCATAACTAGAAAGAGCGACAACCTCAACCTGGAAAATTTTACAGCAAATGAAACACAGCATTCTCCCTGTGACTAAATTGAACATGTTGTGAGGAAGAAGGTAAATGGGTTTCTTACATTGAAAAATTCACTCAGTGGAGTATCTTTGTGGTCATGTGGTTTAGGTACTGAATCCCATATCTAATGAAGAAAAAAAAAATATGGTCAGATACAGTCCCTTTCATGAGCATACTGGATGATAGAGCACCAATTCATCACCTTCTGAATATCTTCCCGCAGAACAGGTTCTAGATTTTCTAGTGGCGTCTGTTACAAAAAACAACAAAATAATTAAAAAGGTCAATGTCCTCAGACTTTCATAACTCTATATATGTGAATAAACAAGGACATAATATTATATCACTCGTTTCTTATTAACAAGAAAGAAAATAAGTATATGCTGATCTCATAAGCACGAAAAATATGAACTCACCCTTGTTTTATCCCGAATCACAAACATTAGAGTTGTTTTACGGGGACTAAACAATCGCATCATGACCTACAAGGACGCACCACCAAGTAGAATAATTATTAGTGCCCTCACAATTTCAAAGATCACGCAAACAACAGAATACAACCGTTTAGACAAAAGCTCTATCAAAGTACTGTTCAAAATAGGATATGAATAAGCCAGTAATTTACTTGAAATACAGTCTTCAGAAGAGGTTTATTTGCTGCCTGTTCACGCCCTATATCATGGCACCACCTACATAGATTACAGAAAAGATCAACGCATAAAACACTACAGAAGTAAAAGATAAATAATTAAGGCATAGAAACCACATGCACTTACATGTTTATAAGCACTATATCTGAAACAGCAAGGGCAAAGAGAGCACTTTGTTTTTCAAAAGCAGTGTCGTCCTGAAAAGCATGAAAAACACAAGAGTTGTGACATGAGCTCAACAAAATTTAGACTTCAACTTAAATCTTAGCAGGACATAAACATACTGAAATTCTGAAGATTGCAAAGGCAACAAGTAGTTTCTCAGTTATCAAATGCAAAACTGAAACTGACATTATGCTTTAACACTCCTTTCCCCTGGATCTTATACCAAGGGGTGTTTTGCAGGATCAACCCAGCATAAATCCTCGAGCTTAAAAAGTAATACGATTGAAAAAGGTGGCAGGTCACTATCATGGTACAAGACTAAAACGAATTACAGTTTCCTGCCTCACTGAAATAGGATATGCCAAAACTGAAACAAAAAGAAACCCCACATATGTACACTGAGGTGCAATTACTATAACACATAAGCACAGATTTCAGCTGTAATAAAATAAAGCTTTGTATCCACAGTATTGAAATCCTACTCTAACATAAATATTGGCATTAAAACAGAGAGCCCTCCAAATAAATCAAAGGAAGTGCTGCAAACAATGTAAGTTTTAAATGGCATAATCAATGAAAATCACCTCTCCTCTTTCTCTACCATCAGTACCCTCCAAATCCATTACAATAGTACAAGGTTCAATGCCAACACATCTTGCCATCCAAATACCCTTCGTGGTCTGAGACCTGGTAAAAAAAAAAATAGTGTTGTGTCAAATCACTGCTTCCTCATTGATAACAAAGATAACATTGCGTTGAGTATAATGAGGGCCCATTTGGTTACCTTCCTTTAAATGCGTCCATTTCCCTGAAGTTGGTTCGAAACAAATTGTTTAATAGTGTACTTTTTCCTGTGAGGCAAAAGGTACAGCAGATGTAGTGAGAACTACATGGGACATTCAAACACCATTTTGCAGGGAAAACATATGAAAGGAAAGCAAAAACCACTAGCGAGAGTGGTAAAGAAGCAGCAATAGTTTCAAGGCTAGCACTGGTATCCAACTAAAAACATCATACACATTAAGAATCCTACTCTAAAAATAAGAAACCAGGTTAATTTAGTTACATACATATGTGTTCTAAAATAACAAACCAAATTGGATTATTTCACAAATAGGTTTGTCCGTCACATCATAATCACATTCACACTTTGCTATACAAAGAAACACATCCTTAATGCTAGTCCATAAAGATCGTAGATTTAGAAGAATAAGAGCACATACCACTGCTTTGTGGGCCCATGATGGATACTACAGCATATGAAAGCCCACATTCTGAGAGCTTTACTTCTTTCATAAATGATTCGAGTCCAGTAACATTGAATCCTCCATCTCCATCGATCAGCTGAGTTGAACAACATCCGGCATCTTTATCTGAAAATATTTAAGACATATCTCAGAGAGACTGCATAGACCGTATAAAAGTCACGAGTTTGTTTAAAAACCTATGCTTTAACATGCACTAGATTTTTGCCGAATGATTACAATAAGATGGAAAACATATTTACTTCCTTTCTTTCCTCCATCTATTAACATAAAACCACACTTACTAATGGACTATGACAACGGCTCCTGAGTCCAGCCCAGGGCAGAATGTATGCGAGGGGTCAATTAAAGACATATTGTTTCTATTAAACCATGTAAACTCCAACAAGCACCATCAATGTCCTTTAAAGTAATGCACACTGCATAATCTTCGCATGTTTGCTTCAGTCCTCGCACTTAGTCATTCTCTCTGTTCCTCACTTCCACCCCCCACCCCGGAGATTACCAACAAGAAAGACAAAGTGGGAACAATATCACAAAGCAGTTCAATTACGAACTGAACATCATTGCCCTTCATGTGACAAATCCCAACGGGATAAAACTAAACAAAACCCAATGCCAACTTCAAATTCAACAGAAATATGTACTCATCAACGAGTCTGCAAATTATCCCTAAGCTAATCAAGATATCGAAACAGACATTCTGCAAGCGTCAAACTCAAAACAATATAGAGATCCCAGTTCAGAAGGAAAGGGGAAAGCAAAGGATTTTCCCCGTTTACCTCACATTTGAGACAAACCCACCCTAATTCAAGATCCAAAGTACAAAACCCAACATTCAAGAAATTAAATTTCCAACTTGCACGACCCAAACACGTATCAAACTTCAATGACCCCCAAATCGCACAGAAATAAATACCACCAGCACCGCTAAATTGAAAATAACGGGCGATTAATTCTATGTCAATTAAACTAGCACGAAAACAAACTGCCATGAAATTAACCCCAAATTCGAAGTAATTAGCAATGAAACGGAACAGAATTAAATTCAATTAGACGACTAATATAAATTTCAATTGACAGCTTCAAAAGAAGAGGGGGAGGGGTTAGAGTACCCATATTTGACATCTCTAGGGCTGATCGACGCAATCGTGATCTGAATCAGAGCTTCAATGGAGGTTTTTTCCGACAAGGGATCGAAATGGAAGCGTCTCTCGTAGAGAGAGAGAGAGAGAGAGCAGTGGTGAGATGACGATCTCTCAGAGAGGGTGCCTGGTTGTGTGTGTGAGAGGAGAGAGAAAGAGAGAGAGAGGGTATAATTAATTAAATTTGATGTATGGGGGGGTATTTTCCTCGGAAACAAAAAGTGAGCTCCACTGACCAAGAAAATATATTTTCCAACATATAGTAGAGTATTTATTTATATATGTATAATTAGTTAATTACTAGAAAAATGTAATTTTACAAAATGGTAAAATTTTTAAGGTTTCCATTTTTGGAGGTCTCATGCCTTGGAATGAAGATCCCTTTAATTGCATAATTTTGTCCTTAATTCTGTTTTATATTTAAAGTAAATTGTTGTCTATAATTACAAGTATAGTGTGAATTATATTATAATAAATGGTTTGCGTTTCTGGTTTCTGATTTTTAGATGAGGCATACAATATAGTTTGACTAAAATACATTTTGATAGGTGTATAGAGTCAATATTGATTGATCCTTACATAATCTTAAAGAGAATTTCCTATAATCGAACATGGGAAGAGTTTTTGAGGTTCTGACCTCGTAGTTACAAAATAAGGAGAGGTAAAAAAAGGAGGGGGAATGAATGGTAGAGATCAACATAAATTAAATTGATGTATTTTGCAACAATTTGGGATATGCAAGTTCGATATTAATGGTACATACATGTGATATTGAATACTGAGTTTCACTATTTGAATAAAAATATATGGTTATTACGATTTCGAAGTTTGATTAATCTAACGTCATATTATATGTAATAAGTTCACTCAATAGCTAGATTTACATCGTATCAACTAACATTGTTATTAAATGACATTAAACAATGAAAATATAATAGGGAGATATAGAACGTGAACCCAAAACTTGCGCCGGATCGGGTCTTGCCATGTCTATATACGTATCTGTGGAACTTGCTCTCCAAAAGTCGTTAAATTATGCACAAATTCCAAGAGATATGAACCCAAAACTATAGTAAATATTAATAGAGTATAAACCAGGAGCATTTTCCATATTCAATCAATTTTATTTGTTTTGTGGTTGTTAGCTATATTCAATGAACTATTTATTTTTAGTTTCTTTTAATGCTTTTTTATAGCAGCTTACTCTTAATTATTCAATGTATTTGCATCGTTCAATGCACTAGTGAAATGATTTCACCTTAAAGAAAAGTTAGTAAGATTGATACTAACTTTATAGAGACTTTGCACTATTGATACTATTTGAATAAAGAAGTAAAATTGTCACTAGTAAAATCCCTAATAGACGGTAAAAATTATAATGCATGTCAAACTTATAAAAAGCTTATACTACAAACTTTATGGATAAAATAATAGACTATTTGAGCTTTAGTCCTTTACTATAAGAACAATGATTATTCACAATTTGCTACCATCCATTCTTAAAAAAAAAAAATTTACTCACCTTCAAAAAGCACAATCAAAAAAAGTTGTCAACTTGCCCATTTTATACATCAATTTGGTATGTTTTTATGTGTTTGGTTGTGTTTCTAAATCTCATTTCAATGAGCCATGATTCCCTCTCATGCTAGGTGGGGTTCATAAGTCATGTCTATAGAAACCACCCTCAACAACAACAACAATTAAAAAAAAAAAAAAGGGAAGTAAGTAAAAAAAGAGAGGATAGAAAAAGAGGAAAATTAAAAACATAGTAATAGAATATTATTATTATTATTATTATTATTATTATTATTATTATTATTATTATACAGAAATGGAGAAAAGAAGAAAAAGGAGGGAAATGAAATTGATTGAGGTAATCATTTTCTAGACCTTTCTGCACCGACTTAACGAAAAAAATTAAAATTAAAAAAGAGAAGCCGACCATTGAAGTAAAGCCAAGAACTCAAGTGCAAAAACCATATATTATTATTATGCGATGGCAATTGGCAGGTGGGGTTGCATTTGCATGGCGCGTAGCCCCACGTTCCAATAGTCGAGGTCATCTGATTCTCTATCATCTAAAATTCACCTCATCAGCTTTGCTCTTCCCACTAGATTTGGACCTACATTCTTTATAATATTATTTTAGAGTAACAACTTGAAAGGAACCAACAACACCCTAGCAACAAAATTCTTTTATTCCATTAATGAATATTAAAAGCAGTAGATCTAGACAGAGAAAGAGGAGAGAGAGAGAAAGAGAAATGATTAAGTATCACGAGGTTTTAGAGTGTGTCCATTTCAACTGAAACAATCTGAGCTTCAACTTATCATGAATTAAGTTGCTAAAGTGAACTAAATTGAACTGATGTGAATACAGATTGGATAATATGAAATGAACACACCCTAAACCTAAACTTAACATGAAGCAAGCAAGCACGTTTGATTAATAGTTTAAGTTTGCCCCTCGAACACAACACTGTTCAGATGCTTTCTTTTTCATGTTCTACAGATATCATGCAATGTTTCAAATTGATTGGAAAGAACCCCAAAATGCAGTTTTAAGATTTACATACGAGTAGAACATAAGGGCATTACAAGTTTTTCCAAAGGGTTCTTGATGTGGTGTGTAAACTAGTTACACTTTTTCTAGGCCTCCAAAGCTAAAAGAAGCAGTTGTTGTTGTTGACCTAAAGGTTACTATCTCTATCTTTGAACGATTTAAGAAGCGCATGTGGCTACATGAGATCTGAACTTGTCCAACTCCGCCAGGACTTCTTCTTCAGGCCTGTACAGCAAATCGATGATGCGCCAAATCTGCAACAGTTAAATAATCACGAGTTCAATCAGAGCTGCTAGGAGACGACTCTACAGATCAAGAATTTGGCTACTATGAATCACGTTGTATTAGCATTTATTATCGTACACAAACAAGCACCTGGGACTGAGTCTAGTTCACAGTGATTTCAGTTTCAAGGAACATGGTAATATGGGTTTTGGAATTTTCTAGACGCAAAACGCACATCAGAGTCTAAAATGGTAATGGAAGTGCAAGCTGTAGGAAGTAAAAAGTGTGGGTTGGGACTCGAGAGTAAGCTTTAACTTTTGTACTAAGAGAATCAGAGGAGACAAAAACCAACAGATGCTTATTTAAGAGCCTTTCTGGTGAATTGGAGGCTCTATTTGAAGTTTTAGATTCCAGGTCCAAGGCCTTTCAGGTGATCACCACGTGAGAAATGATTACAGACAAGGATAGCCGCAGATCGATTCAGCAATAGATATTTCAATTTCATTACCTGCAATGTTCCACCTCCAGCAGAGCTCGAACAATCATCAGACACACTGACAACAGTCCATGGATCAATCGAATTCCAGTGGAAGTCAACCACTTTGTCCCTATCAAATAAGGCACGTTAATTAGAACAAGAGAAAGATGAAATCAGGCAAATCCAACATTCAGTCTGATCAAACCACATAATAGTACTCATTCTGTAGAAGTGTGGGAACAATTTGGAATAAGGATTTTTGTGTGACTAAGTAGCTTGGCGGCCTTGCTCTATGACTACATAGTACATACCTTACATAGTACAGAATTTTCTAGTAGGTAAGGCAATATTTAATAATTTGAGAATTCTCAATTCAAATAATGAAAGATTATTTACTGTACAGAAACGCCAAATGTGCGATCTCACAAAAGAAAAAAAGATAAGTTTAGTCATAATGATGTCAGTATATGAACCACCTAAACAAGAGGAATGACCAGTTAACTAGCTCACAAGCTCATCGTGAAACAGTTTGAAAGAATAGAGAGGATTGAAACTCAACACCTTTACACATGTCATACTCCAGTTTACAGAGAAAAAGATTCAATTGCAACAGAGATGTGTGCACAAACCAACTAGGTTGGTACCACCATACCTGTGACCCGCGTGCCTGAAAAATAAGCCTGCAGGATACTCTGATATTTTGTCTCGAACCCCCGTTTGCGTCTTACCAACCTGAGCATCAATTAAGAGAAAAGCAAAGCTAGCTGTCAGCAGCATAGGTCAGAAACTAACATATTACGTTGTTAAGAATAGATTTGGGCAGGCAAACAGAAGTGGGAGTCGCTCACTCGCTACATGATTAAATGATTACTTGAAAACAGATTACACTAGAATATAGATCATCTTAAAGACAATGTACATCTGGTTGGAGAGAGCATATGAAAGTCAGAAAAGATGACATAGACGGGGACCAGAGTCCCCAATCAGACTTCATTTAATTATTTATTATGCAGAATCCACCATGGTCCCTAATCCATATTGTTTCCCATAATGAAACAGTTTGCAAAGTTGCCTTATCTGAAAACATTCGCACTCTAGCAAACATATGCATTTAATCCCAAAAGCAACTAGAATCCCAGTGATTTTTGAGCATTATTCAAACACTAAACTCTCAAGTATTTGGACAAAAATAGGAATACTGCCACGGTATTTTTCACAGTTCCATGGTAGTACTGTAACTCAGGGTATCATTCTAGCTTTGCATGGCTCCCATGTCCAAAAAGGCAAGTCAGCATTCCATTCAAGGGAATCCCGTAAAGAATTATCATATTTTTTTTCTGTGAAATTCTATTCGACTTTTCCATATGGTCCTTGTATAATCTGTCGATGGTAATTGTTGGAACCTTTCAGAATGTGAATATGTATATGATTCTCATACTGCCACAGTACTTCTACAGTTTCATGTTAATACCGTAAGTAAGGGTAACCTGCTAGCTTTCCATGGCTCCCATGCCCAAAAAGACAAGTTAGCATTTCCATTCAAGGGAATCCAGTACAGAATTATCATACTTTGTACTGTAATTTTTTTTTTTTCAACTTTTCCATATGGTCCTTATATAACTTTTGCCAAGTTAAATAAATGATGCATGGACACTTTAGGGAAGGTAGCGGGTCCATATCCGACACATTGTTAGAAACCCAAACACCACACCAGTTTCACATGAGTTCCAAGGATAATTAACATAAAAATTAACGTCCCAAATTTTCATTTCCGTATCCCCATATCCCATTTCCATATCCGTGCAACGTATAACATAACCATTTACATGCCAAGGGCATATTCACAAAATCTAGCATTTCCTTTAAATTTCCTCACCCCAAAATGAGAATCGTATAGGGCGGTGAGAGAATTAAGAATGTATAGTCATAAAATTGGTATCAAACAATTTAAGCTTTAACACTTTAGGTTCAAGTGTCTACGACATATTGATTTGTTGATCTACTTCCTTAGACAGCTATCTTCTCATTCATGAATTAGACTTGGAAATCATATAAATGGAACCCAAATTTTTGCTATCATCATAGCAACACTTAGACATCAAAATTACATTTAGGGTATTAAAAGATAGACCTTGCACTTTTGCTACATGAAGGCTGCACATGCGTTTGCCAAAGAGAGGAAGAGAATTTCAACATAATATAAATACATATCTCCTTACCTTTTCATAATCCCATATGTTCAACACGCCGTCCTCAGCAGCACTGCCAAAAATTGATCTATTATGTGGTGACCACTGTATCAAACATTATTATTAGTCCACATAAGCACATATATCTCATAGAAAATAGAAATCCATATCTCTAGAAGGTAAAGCAATATAAACGCAGACCTGTACGCAAAGAACAGGAGCATCATGCCCCTGGAATTTATGGACAGGTGATCCAACTCCATCAGAAGTGAGACTTCGCCGGTCAAACATGTGGACTGAATTATCAGCTGATCTGAACAGAAAAAAAAAATGAGAAAGATGTTAAACTTGACATTGCAAAGAAGTATGGGCACCCAATCTACACACTTGTATCATACTAGGAAGATCAGTCTCAAAGAAGAGAGAAAAAATACCCAGTCAGAATGAGGTTTTCATCATGAGGGTTCCAATCAACACAGTGAAGATCAGCATCATGAGCTTTTTGAACCTGACACAACATATTAGTGATGTCTCAGCCAACACAACAACTTGACATAATATTGTCATCGATGATGTCCAAACAAACATAAGACCACAAGATTCTCATTGGTGATTTTTCCCNAACAACAATCGGTATTTGAGTTTAGATTCTAATTTGGCAAGCAAATATGAGAGGCACTTGAAATCTTGGATCACTCTTTGAAATACCCACATAACGAACGAGAAAACAGATAAACTTTCTGAATCTTAAAGATTGAACGAATAACCTACGCATAACCGCTGTCATCTAAGAAACCATCATCAATAGTTATAGTAGCATGATGCAATTTGGATATAAGTTAGAAAGATGTGGTCGGTAGATTACATGGGCAAGTAGGTTTGAGGGGAAAAATTGGCAGTGCAATTGAAAAAAATAGAAATTTAGAAAGTATTTTCATAACAATTCTTCAGTGCGAATATGATAGTGATTACTGATTAGTGAAGATTTATGATCAAAAAGTCTACCAGCTGGATATACCCAAAAAAATAGGTGTACAGTCCACAAATGTTTCATTTTAAATGATTAGTAAGAATAGTAACCTATGTTGCACGGAAATGGAACCCAGGAATAAAAATGCAGAAAAGAGAAACATAGAAACACCATCTTTCTAATGATTAGGTAGCATGAAAACATAAAAGAGAAAAAAATACGTTTTTCCCCTCTTTGCCTAGAAACATCTTTTTATTTTTATTTTAATATTATCAGTAACTAATAAACATTTTACCTAAGAGAAAACTTGCTTGGGCAATTTTAAGGACACTAATAATGGAAAAAGATTTGGAATTTTAGAGATTTTTTACCCTCTTTTCCTAGAAACATCTTTTTATTTTTATTTTACTATTATCATTATCAGTAACTAATAAACAAGTAACCTAAGAGAAATTTGCTTGGGCAATTTTTAAGGACGCTGATAAGGGAAAAAGGTAATTTTGGAATTTTAGAGATCTTTCTGAGGGAATAACTTGATGGTCATATAAAAAAAAAAAAAAAAAAAAAAGGTTTCCCTCAACTTTGTTTGAGATTGGAAATAGAAAACTGGAACTTCATGAAAGTTTATGTGCAAGAAAATAGTAGCAAACAGAAAGGCTTTTTCCCAAAGTAAGAGTCAGGTAGGACAACTGCAAATAGGGCAAAAACGCCAAGAATTTGCTGATTCTCAATCATCTACCCACAGATTCGAAATTCAATGAAATTCCATTGACTGTTAAGAGTTATGCAAGCAAGAACTTGCAAATGTGCATCAATAAAAATAAAGATTACAATAAAATATCTAGGCTTCCTTAATTTGGAGTCAGGAACGCAAGATGATAAAGCAGTTACTTGAAGCCTTATTGCAATATCAGATGTTAAGGGACAAGCAATTGCAGGACAAACAACTAACAACATTTGAATTGGATATGATTCATGACAACTTCAATTCCACTAAGAGGGCAGATGGAATCAGACAGAAGAAATGTCTTGCTTTCATTTCTTTTTCTAATGACTTTGGATGGCATGGTGTACACCTTACTGACCTTAGTAGTTCTCAGTTTTGTACATGTTTGATCAAGGTTGCCGCCCTAATCCTTAAGCTGTCTTTCACTTGTATATATCTAGTACACTTGGGAAGCCCAAGTACATTAGTAGTTAAATGAGTCTTTCGGATTGATTCAGAAGAAAAAAACTAAACCATCACTACTTGCTCACTAATCTTTTCAAACACAAAATCAGTCTTGAAATGCCACCAAGTCCAGAGATGTCACCTTAGTCACTGGCGTTAATCCAGCTCTTGCATCCCACAATATCAGACAGGAATCATCACCTACACTGCAGAACTGCTGGGCACTTCCACATATAAAAAAACAAAAGTGAATATATAGCTCAAAAATAGAGTGTTAGTCCCACTGCTAACAAGTTGTGGGGATGACTTACTCGCTTCCACATGGACCACCTCTTGTACATAAACTTTTCATTTCGAGGTCCAGGTATGTAAAATATTGTATTTTGGTTAAATCTTAAACCATTTATATTTCTTTTTGGTGTTTTTTTNTCAATCATCCCCAGCCACTAACTCAATAGGCTAGATTTGCCACTTGCATAGCCCCAGAATATACGAATATATAGGTTAACATAAATTTCTTAATTCTATCCGGATACTTTGGAGCAACTTATAAATTGTAATCAAAAAGTTTTTTCAGAAAAGAAAACAGAAATAAATGTCGTTCATAAGGAAAAAAAGCAGAATTACAATAGTCAAACAAGCTACCTTGAGGGGCAAAATTGCACATCCTCAACAGTATCCTCATGTCCGATGTAGATGCCTCGTGGTGCAACTGAAGGACTATCTGAATTTCCACCATTTCCCTCACCAGCCTTGGAGGTTGATTTGATGTTGCTGCCGCCAGCAGGAGACTTTGTGGACCCTTGTTCTGTTGCCAGTGTTGAGACATGATCATGTATGCTCCATAAGACTACTGACTTGTCCTTTCCTGTACCGCAAAAAATTGCTCAACAAAACCAATTGCCTAAGCTGTACAATAGATATTTTGTTAAAAACAGTAAAGCCAGGCCCACTAGAAGAGGATTCCATTTTTGAGCTTTGACCAACTCAGAAACCCGACTCTATAAAGGTTGGTGTTTGGGGTCATCCAAAGGCCACATGAAGCCTCAGTGGACGAAGTTGGTAGAATAGGGGGTCATTGTAAGGCCACACAGCCCATATGAGTGCAAGACATAATTTCTGAAACAAGCTGACCAGCATTTCATATTGGCATTTTTCTTTTGAGGTGAAACTTGCTTGCACAAACAGGCATAGATTACAGATAATGATGCAAGGACAATTCACTTTGATCCTTTTCCTCGCACCTCGTGGATAATTAAGAAGTCTGATTTAGTCAGAAGTTAGATCCCCTTCTTGTTTTGCCAAGCAAACCAGCAGCATGATAATGAATAATTTTGACTGACAAAAGAAGAACGTATTTTTTTTTAATGAAGACATGAAGTTTTCAAACAAAATCATGTCTACTTAATATATTATCACATAAGTTTCTAAATGGATCTTCTTGAATGAGCTGGAATAAGTTTTTCTATGGAACAATTTTCCAAGTAAGCCAGAAGCACAGCAAATTGCCACATTTTATGCACCCATTCATTAATATGATACTTTTCTAATTATGAGTTTCCAACCTCCCGAAAGTGCTGCATATTAAACAATATTGCAACAGAAACGATAAGTTGCCAGGGGTTCAAACTTACATAGCCTGCATAAATTGGGAAAGCAGCATACCCAACAATATAAAATAAAGAGCATACATGTATGCTCATGAGTAGGTCAATGTGATGCAAAGAGAAAGTTTCATGCATGGTGAAACAAAAATCTTGGTTGCATGGTGTACACTCTGGATATAGAAAGAACAATGATATGCGTGATATTCCATAAAGAAACTTGTATCACCAAACAAATAGAAAAAGTGGTAAGGTGACATAAAATCAAAACAAAAACACAAATAAAAATAAAAAAAATTTAAGGCAGAAAAATATCCAAATGCAAGTCCAACCTCCCGATAGCACCAGGGGCTCAGAAGAGCACATTGCAAGAGCAAATTCAGCATCATCCTGGTGACCAGTCAATATCTGCAAGAAATCACATATAAAATAAATGCATAGTAGCAATACCATCCAAACTTTTCAAGCCAGAAAGTGANCCAGATCTGGAGAAGAACTAGGAGCTCCCAGGACAGCATGACGATTAGGTTGACTATCCACGTCCCAGATTAAGACCTGATTGGACACTCCAATAAATGGACCCATGCATAAGTGGAGGCACATAGCACATTTATATATATTCATATCTAATCAGGGACTACTCACATCGGGGCTGTCAGTATGTGTGGCGACTATATTACTATTTTGGGGGAGTTCCCTGATCCTGTTAACCTGCACAAACAAAGTTGTCAATTGGAAGAATGATTTTGCAACCTTATCTATTATTACAGAGGTGGCTATGAAAATGAAATTTTGCCTGGGTAACATATAGAAAGCAAGAATAACTCAAAGTATGTCTATCTTCTATTGCTGCATATTTCTTATCAATGAAGCAGACAAGAATATATGTTTGGTTTAAAAAATCCTTGTTGCATTCAAGCTACCAAAGAATTTGTTAATTTGATCCGTTTATTGGAAAGCAAAACCTAATCATGTTAATCCCCGGGGACAAATTATCCATGTCTCCTTTGCTGCGTGGTTCTTATTACCATATCAACACCATCAATAAAGTTGTATATATAGAGTAAGCAGTATAACTCCATAAAAAGTGTGTCATTGTCACACAACCTTGCGCTTGAATTATCTCTGATTAGAGCTACTGGGTATCTTTCTAAACATTACTCCATTAACATTGATCATCAAACAGATCAAAAAGGCTTGGGTGGGAAGCACTGTGGTGCACCATCCACTCGTTCCCAGCCCACAGAATAGCCTGGATTCGGGTCCCATTTTCCCCAAAGAGAGAAGGATCATTTGCCATTTCAAAGAAAAACAAATAAAAAAATCAATCAATCAAACAAGTATGCAACCCCACATGCGGAGTATTCAAGTTATAATCATACCTTAGAACTTGCAATTGGTCCACGTAGTTTTCTAGTTGCTTGTACCAGGCTTCAAGTTTGGTTTTTCATTTACTTATATTGCCAAGTGACATAACAGTTTAATTTGGGCCACGATCTTTTAAATCAAGCAGCTCGTGCATGAAAGATTAATAAGCGCAGAAAAGGAATGTAGGTGAGGCAATACGAGAAATAGAAGGTTGCAAAACAAACTGCACAAGTATTTTCTGGATAGATAATTCAAGTTTCTACTTCACTGTACTTACTTTACTTGAGTCTCATACTCCAAAGTTGAAAAGCTATAGAGACCAAATATTCGAAATCAGTAAATATTAGACATACCTCCCCTGGATGTATAATAGTCTTGAATTTCCTCACAAAGGGAGAACGGGCCTCTTCATTAAACTACAAGGACAAGAGAGAAGGTAAAGTAATACTAATATCATAATCTTGACCAAAGAAGATGCTTGAACAAGATTTAGCAAAGAACGAGCCAATTACCTGTGATATATGCTCTGCAGCAGCAACTCTGGGTTTAACAACCTCAACATTTGCAATGACAAGTGTGTTAGGAACACTCCCATCAGTCTGAAAACAGAGGTAAAGGGTTCATCCCAAAATACATTATTGTTCTTGTAACACAAACATCAAGCAAGCAGGTAGCAGACAAACTTGTACAAGTCAAAGCAGTTCATATGATATCTCTTGGGATGTACCACACCACCAGAATTGATTAAGACTTTCATCTCATTTTTCATAGCACAGCTCATTGGCGGCCATATAAAGAAACACACACACACAAAAATGCACCTAATTATTGACATTTCTGTTGGAACAGTGAGTAGTAGCAGTAGTAAAATACTTGAAATCATCTTATTTTTCTTTCTAGTCTGGTAAGAAANGCAATCCTATCAGGGCTTATGCCAAACCTCTATCCCTCATCAAGCTGAGAGTGAGAGGTTGACCTCAAGTCTTCCCACACCCTCTTCCAAGCTAAGCAAGTAGGGAACTCTAGGTGCCATAAACTCTATCCCATCTCACGTAAACATAACAAACAATAAACAGAAGCCAGATTATGAGGTTGAGATTGCCTGTTCTGAGAGATAAAGACGCTGCTTATTCTTGTAGGTGGCTTCCTCAAGAAGTGGACCCCATCTGTCATATTATACATCCATTAGAACATCATCATAAAACAAACTACAATAAGAACCAATTACAGTTCACACAGGCATACATTGAAATTGTCTGAGAAACTTCCTCTATAATTTGATAAGTTCAAACCAAACTATACCATAATCAATAATCATTGTGCGTTTCTTCCATTTGCATCCAAAATTCAACCTTAAACCCTCCCCCCTTAAAACAACGAAAAAAAGAAAAGACAAACACTGACATATAAATGGGTTTGCAGGAGAAATTCCAGTCTTCATATACCGCTAAAACCCATTTCAAAGCAACCACATTTCTTTCAAACAAGCCAAAATTCTTCAATTTCACCACAAACTACGACCAACAACAAAGCAATCCCCTTATAAATCTACCCAAAAAAAAAAAAAAAAACAAACAAAGGTCAAAATTCCAAAAACCCATTTCACCCACATTCTCAAAACACCCTAAAAAGACCACCTCTTTGTCTCACAACCCAAAGCTTTAACAAGAGAACAAATGCAGTAGAGAGAGAGAGAGAGAGAGAAAATACCGGCAAGAGAGAGAAGGCCAAACGAGGTTGTGGTTAGCGAGCCAGTCGTAGAGAATGGGAACAAGTGATTTCCACTGCGTGTACTTCTCGTCCACTGTCAGCTCCCCTCCCTTCTTCTTCTTCCCCGCTTTCTCCGTCATCGTACTCTCTCTAGTTTCTCTCTCTAGATTCTGGGTTTTTCCCGCTTTTTCTCCTCCCTTTCTTCTCCGTTTCTCTCTACTCAGTGCCCTCACTCACTCAACTCTTGAAGTCACTGAAATAAGTGCCAAGTATAAAAAACAAAGGCCGGGTTTGAGGGGATTGAGGAATGTTTCGGGCCGGATCATGTGTGTATTTTCATGTGACCAAACTCAAGCCTAATGAGGGGGGCTTTGCCCTAACTTGTGTGAGTGAACATGTATGTACTCTTGATTGTTGTTTCTTTTTCTTCTTTTTTGGGTTGGATGGGGGTGAGGCCCGTGAGGGTGTTATTGAGTTATATAAAGTGATTAGGCGGTCATACGGTTACACATTCTCGATTTTCAAGTGCTGGGTATAGTGAGTGTTTGATGGAACGGGCCTTTGACGTGTATGAAGCCGAACATGCTTAGCCATGCTAACAGTTGAGGTTTTTATAAATGAGTGAATCCTTATTTGTAGTAGCCGAAACAAGAGGATAAATCAATATTTCCTTAGAGGTTCATGCAATTATATGGACTAGAGTTGATTAAGGATAAGATAATCCGTTTGAATAAATCGCGAAATTGTCTCACTCAACATGAGCATCTCTAAACACTATATATTGTACTTTGCAAATTCCATCTCACAACAACATGGTTTTATAAACAACAAGAATAGAGGAGTTGCACAATTTTGTAGAACTAGTTCAAGCACATCCAACTCCACCATCACGAATGCCTTATTATTACTTAATGGCTTATCAAACTTTATTTAGAGGAATTGTCTTTTATTGGGTTCCATAAGATCCGAGAAGTGTAAATCACCATTGATTTAGAGACTGAGCTGGACATGACAACAGTCATCTAGGAAAAATCTTGTGGTCCATTCTCTGAACCATATACTTATGAAGTTATAATTTGATGATATTTTCCTTTCCAATGATTGGTGAATGGGTTCAATTTCAAGGTAAATGAAACAAATGCTAGTTTGTGAACTTGGATTTCAAATCCAATATTGAGATCAAATCAAAACTTGGGTATATAAAAGAAACTTTCGTGTTATTGATTACCACAGCACAAAAACACCATTATCCTCCCAGAACAAAAATGCTTTGCATAACTAGTATCTTTTGTCCTGTAAAACAAGAATCATTGCCTGGATATTTCACCTCAAAACAGATCATCTTCATCGGCCACCCTCTTTGATATTACTGCACCATACAGTTCATATGCTATCCTAAGATTTAAATAAATTGTGAACCCGGCAACATCTTCTCTTTTCGCAGCCTCAGAAGTTCCGGCGGCCTTCTATAATACTCAACATGCTTTTGTGTATGAAAGCCGTTGTGGGTGAAACAGATTGTTGGTGTTAATTGAGCTGAATGGTATCAGATAAGATGAGATCAACTGGAACATGATTTCGGCTTCCCATGCTTTTGCCTGCATTTTTGATGCAATATTTTGTGAGTCGGGTTTAAAAGTTTGCTACCAGTTTTGGAAGAGTTAATATCAAATGTCAAATTGGCATACCAAGGAAAGACTCTTACCAGAATGTATCCTTCTTTTCCTGCGCTAAAAACTCCTCGAATGAGATACTGTTTTGCTCAGCATCTAGATTTTCTGTTGGATCGTCAGACTTGGCCTTTAGCTCCATACAAGAACCAATCTCCACCATCTAAAAGTGAAGGAAAATACAGAAGTCATCACCATCAATCAAAGTTAGTCATATAAGAGAGGCGTAGTGAATTTTTTTTGCCAGAAATGTAATAGGTAGGCATCAATCTAGTGTAAGGTCTACAAAGGGACTATATAAGAAACTGCTATAAAACCCCAACCCTAGTACAATAAGAAAAAGGAAGAATTCCTGTTGACGTGGGTAACAATCCTACACCTCTTGAAAAGAGTACAAGAAACTTGCATCAACGAAGCATGATAACTTCATATGCCATAACCTGCTGGGGTTATTACAGGTTCTCCCACTTCAAAAACTGACGTCCTCTCCAGCCCAACTAAATTTTAAGGAAATGTGGATGACTCCACACTTTTAGCTTGGTTAAGCTCTAATAAATCATTTTGCAACTCCACAGGCTTAGAACAACTACCCCCAAATCACCCAAGCCTTTTGGACCATTTTTCGGTACTTGAGTCTGAAAAAGAAAATCTCTTGTTGACATGGATAGCAATTAGAAGCCTTATAAAAGGAATAGTACACTTGTATAGTCAATGTGGGGATGTGGGATAGCTTGCTGGGTAACACAGTTGCAGCCAATATAGTACCAGTTATTATCCTTATTTCAGAGATAAGGTTTCACAAATAGCTGCTGAGAACAATAAACTACTGTCTATCCAGAAGCACAAATAAGACGCAGTTCTGTCACAATATTCTACACTTAAATCCTTAGCCAACAACCTAATCATGACTGGCAACAACTAAATTTATTTGGAAGAGTATGGATATTGATTTCTTCTCTTACTCCTTGCATTTCGTCAGTTATGCAATGCTGCCAAGCTGGTCATGCTAGGATAGAGATGAAAAATACCTTCTTGTATGCTGGTGAGAGCTTAAGCTGATGCTGGAGCCAATTATAAACAAATGCATCCTCCTCTAATCTCTTCTGCTCTAATTCTAACTTGTATATCTGAAAGTATCAACAAATTAACTAATATTTGACTGTAATCAACGGAATCAGCAATGCACAGAGGCACCATGCCCAACCTGCTGCCGAAGGCGATCAAATGAAGATCTATCAGCCTTCAGTAACAACGCCCTGGTTATTGTAAATTTCCGTTTGATGCACTCAGACCTGTAGCAAAAAGGGCTTATTAAGTTGCAATATTTGTGAGGGGAAGGGGGTTGGGTGTGTGAAGATAAGGAATTCTTTGCTAAACTAAAATCCAAAACAAGAACATATGAAACAATACTCTTTTTAACTCTAAGAACTTGCTAATGCCAAATAAGGTGGGACTTGAGTCAAAAACCCCAATGTCACCCCAAAAAGTCGTCAAGGTGATGCAGACAAATTACCAATAAGAAAAGTTCAACAGGTAGAGTAATCACAATGTTGATTACAAGTTTGCTTCCCAAAAGGTATTTGTAGACTTACTTGTGCTGTAATTCATTCCTAGCATCAACCAGGCAATTTACAAATTGGCCAACCTGTAATGGAGGAGAACAATATGAGTAATGATTTAACCTTTTGCCTAATCAATAAAGGCCTTTCCTCATTTGCACACTCAAAGTGCCAAGTGCTTGTCAATATCGTGTCCTCTTAAATCTTCACAAGTCAACAAATACAGTACTCTTGCTATAATTCAGTTCATACAATGATAGCTCATTTACCAACAGAAATTAACATATCTTCTCTCTCATGGAAATTTCCTAAATACACTCTGTTTTCCCAAGATAAACTCATTTGGTTCTTTCACAGCTAGACACTACTTCATCCCAGAAAGTAGATCCAAGAACTGCTTCTTCTTAAACACAGAGAGGGCTGGCTACAGAAAGATAAAAGACAAGCATGTGCTGTCGGTGTATTATACTTGTGAATATCATTTGGCAGAGACACTCAATTTTGTGTAAAAATGCCCAGGTATATTTATATATTTGCAAGGAGCTAATGTTTTATTTTATTTCCCTTGGAAGACAAATATTTGCCCGTTCTTCACAAGTTTCTTCTTGTTAACCGCTAGCTGTGTTGTGCTGCATGTGGACAGGTTTGGATATTTGCTTTCTCCATGGTTGACATGCATATATGATGATAGCTCTTATATGCATCTAATGTTCTACGTTTCAACTACAAGGTATTCCAACTGCACTCCACTCAAAACCAGAAGAAATCCATATATTCAGAGAAGGCCTACTAATAAATTTGCTTTTTAGTTTCCACCCATGAAAGATGAAACTGTTTAAAAATTCAATCTTCAGCCAACAGGAACCAAATGCCACATGATAAATTCTTTTCCATAATCATGATTCACGGGATAAGATAAGCTGCAGGCAAATGCTAGATTCTAAACTGTAAGCTAGCCAAAAAGTAGAATCATCTGCAAGTGACAATAAGGTAACCTCTTTGACACAAAAGGCCACCAAGCATTTAATCTTCCATAAGGATATATGCAAACAGAGATGCTGACAGGCTAAGGATAAGGCTGCATGTACATTGAACTCCTCAATCATGCCAGCAGCAGGAAAATTGAATTGTTGTTCTTGTGGTTGATGATGATGAATTAATAAGCACACTAACGAGCAGCTCCTGATACTTAACAATAGTCCAGTCCATCCAATACTACACAATTATTATCTTCCTTACAAACTGAGTTCCAGGATTACTCATACTAAAGGGTGTATTAATATTCACTACGAATTCAGTCTGAGTCTTTCACAACAATGTATGGGGGGAAAAAAATATATGCTAGCATATCAACAAAGATTGATGAAATTTTTGTGATCTGCAATGTTGGATTGTACATTCTGTCCACTTTCTAGTGGAGCCAAAAGATTTACTACCTTTTAATCTTTTGGCTTTGGAATATAATGGACTAAATCAAAATGGCTAATAAAGTTGTCTGCACTTTTCTGTTTATTGTGATGATGTTGATAGTTGTAAAAACTTCGGATCAAGGGTTAAACGAAAACAGCCTCTCTGTTTACACAGGGGCAAGACTGCTTACAGCCGACCTCCCCTACCCCGTTTAGATGGGAGTCTCTTTGGAGACATTGGGGTAATGTTGATGTTGATGAACAAATGTAGGATTGCACATCAATGGACTTGTTAGATAAAATCCATGGGTCAAAAAATGGCATCTGCCCCATTTTCTTATTTTGCATCTAAAAGGTGGCCATATAGTTGCTTAGTGATGCACTTATTGGCAAGATATGATCATGTAAACTATGCGCATTTAAAGTTTTTTTTGGTAAGAAACAGAATTTTATTATGAAAGAAGGAACAATTCAATAATATATCTGTTCTCTAAGAAGAGAACCTAACCAAGCCAATTCAATCCTCAGATAATAACCCTATACAATTTCAATGCTTATTCAGAAATCCTCTCAAAGACACCTTGATCTCATCAACGAAATGGAGATGAAATACACTAGTGAGAGATCAAGGAAACTACAGGGAGATTCGACTCCTTACAATCTCGCTCGGGTTGTTATCAACATAAGAAAAATGACAGACCACCAAAACTCTACCGTGAAAGACTTCAAATTATAGGGCATAGCCATTGACTAACAATTGTGATGGCATTAGGAGACCATTTCAAATACGTTGGTTGAGGTGGTACAATATAAATGGCTTCTGAAATGAATGCAATAAATAATGTTAGATGGAAATAGAGAAAGGAAGTGGAGTAGTGGACCAGGTGCATCAAACTGACAAAGCAAACAAGGGGAAGGGCTTGGGACTAGAAGGAGGAAGCTGAGAAGCAGTTGTTGTGTCCTTTAGTTCTCTGTTTATTGAAAGTGGCAACACTTTCAACAACGGACCCTCCCGCATGCTTCAACATGATCCCTCCAGCTTCGAAAACAAGAGATCATAACGTTTATAAGAATTGACATATTTCAGAATTTAGGTAGGCCTTTATCTTTTCAAGGCTTCTGCTATGGATTTTTTTTTTTTAAATAGTTGCAGATCAAACTGGATTTCCTATCCAACATTTCCAACCCCCTCTAAAAAAATACAAAGATAATTTTTTCATCTGGGGTATGCA
This sequence comes from Mesembryanthemum crystallinum, assembly GCA_030267885.1. NCBI lineage: Eukaryota > Viridiplantae > Streptophyta > Magnoliopsida > Caryophyllales > Aizoaceae > Mesembryanthemum > Mesembryanthemum crystallinum. The sequence goes on from BSSO01000241.1 coordinate 36,382, forward strand.
TTGTATTAAACATGTCCACCAACTCAAGACCTTAATAATTAAGAAGAAGCCATCAAGAGTGTATGGCCTACTTAACTAAAGCGCAAGTTTGGAACACTTAAATCATTAATCACAATCTGAAGTGAGGTAAGATATTTAAAGCTGTTCTAAGATAAAAGAGAACTTATTCTTGGTCCCTCCTTTTAAGTCTTAGTCAGACTACTCTAATTCCTAACTTCTTACTATAACAAATTTTAGGTACAGGTGCCACTGTTAGAATAAAAACATAACAATAACTGCCATGTTTCAACATTCAATCCTGCTCCATTAAGCCACCTTATGTACTCTCAATAGGAGTAGGTTCAACAACTATGATATTCATATGTTTCAGTTATTTGAAAACTCAAAGAAAATGCATCTTGAAATGACACTCAATAATACTTTTCAAGCACAATTACTAAAATTTCAGCAAAAAAAAAAAAAGCACAATTACTAAAATACAGGTTAAGCTGATCCATTGAAAATACATGTGAAATTCACTGAAAACAACATCAATATAACTAGCATAAAATCGCTACATAATTCATAGTGTGAAATCACATCCACTTCATCAACAAAAACATGACATCACAACATTGAACAAATACAAGATCAAACACAAACACTATAAGGAAATGAATAATAAGAGTAAAAAACCTGAACCAATGTCAACCCTTTAGATTCATGTGACTTCACAAGCTGATCATACTGTTGCTTGATCTTCCTCTGAGTCGCACTCGATGACGATGTAAATGGATATAAACATACAAACTCTTCCTTATTCTTAAAACCTACTACTTCTTCTTCTTCTCTCTCCTTTCCTCCATTTCCCAGTTGCAAATCCGCCATATCCGATGAACTGTTAAGCTTCTTCTTTGCCTTCCTCCTCTTCTTCTTCTTCCTTTTCCTTTCCTTCTCATTCTCCCCACCCGAATCACCCGAATTCGACCCAAAATCAACCGGGTCATCACAACCCTTCACAGAGGAAAACAGAGCACCCCATTTGGGGGAACTCGAGGGCAATAGCTCCAAAAGAACCGATTGTGGCAACTGGGTCTTCGAATTGAGCTTATGGGCATTTCGGGTTTTCTCGTAAACTCTAGAGAGAGAAAGCTTGAGGGTAGAAATGGAGGTTTGCGATTGTGGGTTTTCTTCCTCCTCTGTGATTTTGAGCCGTCTGAAGAGGGAGAAAAAGATGAGGGAAATAGAGAGGAGAGAGAGAGTCAAGAGGAGGAGAAAGAGAGATTCCATTGAAGAGTATGAGAGAGATGATGATGAGCAAGCAAGAGACGCCGCCATTGATGATATCAGTGTTGTGTTGTGTGATTGTTATCGGGTTTTAGGAGAGAGAAAATGGAGGGCAGAGTTTTAATTGGGTTTTCGAAATGATTTGGAGGAAATCTAAAGGTGAGTTTTGTATCAGTCTCTGTTTATTGCTTTTGAAGGTTGTTTCTTTTCTTCCATTTGCAATAAACTGCTTTTTTACCTCTTGAAGATTCGCACACATGTCTGAACCTTAACATACGGACACAGAGCTCCAAATCATGGATTGGGTTCACGTTGGGTCGGGCTCAGAAATGGGCCACGATAAGTTTTTCTTATCCGTGAGGGTGAGGTTGGTAGAAGTTGATAGCACGAACCCTTGAACTTTGAAAATGTTTTAGTTCGAGACTTTGTGCCATTAGTTGGGGGTGGTCTATGATTACTCTCGTTCCCCACGAGGGTGAGGTTGGTAGAAGTTGGTAGCACGAGCCCTTGGACTTATGGACTTAATGATAAGTTAAGTGGTTCTTAGTTATTTTTGATGATGGAAAGTATGCATGATGGAAGTAGTCGTGAAAGTCATGAGGAACACTCAACGTGGTGGAAGTAAGTATGTTCATTTCAACTGAACGGTGTTGAACTTCTTGTCACATCTTTCTCATTCTTTGCCATCATACCTCATATTTCCCGATGTATATAAGAAAGTCTAGTTATTTTGTGAGAGAGATCTTACCAAATCTGGTCTTAACTTACCTAATTTGGCCGATTTTCCTCCCATAGAAAGCGAATTGGATCTTTACAATTATTGAAGAGGATCCGGACTCATGTTACATAGTAACAATTATAACTACCAGTACTATCATCTTTGTAGCATCAAGCATAACAAAAGTGACATCTTTGGGTTGACTCACTTTAAGCAATAAGGTATCATGGATTCATTGCCACATTTAGCAAATGCTTCATATACAAGGAATCCACTAGAGGTGAACATTCAAATATACCTATCGCATAGTTTTCTCCCATATTACTCAAGGTATATAAGAGGTACAACAGCGAATACCATTCCACAACATTTTTCCTCTCAATTTGAAAACAGAGAAGCAACAAGCAAGGACATAGAAAAATTCAGATTCATTAATGTAACCAAGATCTAAGCAATCATGATTTCTTTACCATCCAATGTGTAACTGCCTTAACGACTGACATTACATGAGGAAAAAAAACTTCATAAAAAATACTGATTCTAACTGATACATATAGCACATGGACTCCTTCGTAATATCATCTCAATGTGCTACCATACCCACCCTCTCTAGCGAAATCTCAAAAGTCTTGTCCTTTGCGCTACATTTGAGCGCGGAAAAAGGAAAGCAAGACTATCATGTAGCCTATGTACACGGGCCTTTTCCCCCTTGTGTGTTGCAATGTATGTACAACTTCACCGAGGAAAAAGGCCCAAATAGAGATGGTGTCGATGGGCAATAAAGGAACATCGTCAAATACGAACCTATTATCAAACCTTGTAATATAAAGTTACTAATGAATATGGTGATAGGGGCTTATCAGCTGCAAATGGCCTCAACTGCGAGTTTCTTCATGACATTTGGACATGGGTCTCCTCCAAACAGTTCAGGGTCAACAGTTATAGCACAACCTGGCTGCCCAATGCAATCCTGTAACAGAGAGGAGAGAGATATCAATCTCTAGCAAGAGAGGATGAACTTTCTATACATTAATATAATCTCAAACCAAAACCTTTGCTGTTTGAAACTTGTGACTAAATTTAACACACATGCGAGGGAATTAGTAAGGTTGTGAACTTTGCTTCGAATGGTTGTTAATTCCTAGAAGGATTTCCAAGTTTATCTAAGGCGAAAATTCCTCTTCTTACTATTTATGTGCATTTATGCGCAGAAAACCAAGAGTCATGGTTTCAGTCCCTGGCAGGGGCATTGCCCAACTATATACTTCATCTTCAAATGAAAAAAACTCTATTATA
>BSSO01000242.1:0-39589 GCA_030267885.1 Mesembryanthemum crystallinum
CGAAACGGTCCCAAACAAAGTCCGCTGGGTTAGCAATCCCCCTGAACACCCGGGAATTCCGTTCCAGCCAAACACACCAAAGGAATGCGAAAATAGCACACCGCCAAAGCAACCTACGCTCCTTACGCTCATTACTACACAATTTTTACTTTTCTAAAAGAAATTGTGGAAGGAAATGTGAAGAGCTACTGGAGCTACTCAAACGTTTGCTCAGTGTGCCAAAATTAGTCCTAACAAATTTTCACCACTATTCTTCATGTCTTGGTTGAAATACCACAATTGAAAATTAGTAGCTTTTACCTAGTCAAAACACTAAAACTCTGCCCAACCAGCTATAATTCCAAGCAAGGACTTCGAGGAGATTAAAGAACAAACCAAAAATTAGAGGCATAGTCCACTGTAAGTAAACAAAAGATGCAAAACTGCCTGCCAAATCTGTCCAAATCCTGTCAATGCTCCATCTGCATATATCCATGGAGAACATAAAAAAGCAACTAGAACAAATGTTACTTGTGCATATATCCAAGTGTCCAACTCGGTCTTTTTTTGTTGAATCGTTTGCATATATTTGGGCTAAAATGATGTCGCACGTGTTCATATTGGATTGTCAAGTACCTGACACATACTTGAGGTGAAAATATAGTCCAATCAACATCTAGATTTCTTAAGCAAAGCCAGTAAGTGGCTTGTTTAAGAACATTGGAGTATAATGTTTGATCTAAAAGAAAATTGAAGTATTAGAAAGTTATAAAAGTATGGAGAAATTTGCAAGCGACCATAGATAAAAAGAGAACACAAGAAGGGTTTTCCACACTAAAAGATAAAACTTCCAACATGCCTAACGAAGCACTATTCTGGAGTTGTAGAGTTTTCCTGCATGATTTCCCTCTAATTCACTTTCTCATGGTCTCCTTCAAGCACATATGTATGCTTAATTGAGAATTTACCCGGTTTTTATGGCATATTGAACAATCCCAAAGCGAATGGAGTCATGAGCACTCTTGTTTTCAGCACTTTTATGTTCATGCAAGAGAGTTAATTAGTATACGCATGCTTAACACATTTCTACCTTGATATGATAGATGTGTATCATCTTACTCAATTTATTACTTCCTCCATCTCAAAATATATATCGCTTTGACTAACTTTTCTTGTCTCGAATTATTTTTTGCTTTACAATTCCAACATAACATCCGTTGCTTTACCCTTGTGATTTATTACTAATTTTGCTTTTCAATGCACCTAGTATCAATTAATGGAAGGGTAATGTAGTCAAATTATTTAAGTAATTTTTCTAGGATTAGGAGATTTCATAATATGTGCGCATTAAACTTAAACGACGTATATTTTGAGGAGTGAGTATCCTTTTACAGTTTAATACAATTAAACATTCAATAATGATGCATTTTTCTGCACCACAGGTCTATGTCCACACAAAGGCTTTCTTTCTCTTTATTTTTTTTTATTTTTTTTTTATTTTGTATACAACCATCCGTACACTTGGCAAAAAGTTTCCACACGCTGAGCGGTAACTAGGTAGGACAAACACTTGAGACCAGGAGCTCCAATGATGCGAGGGTATGGGTTGGGGATTCTTTGGGGACTTTGTCTTGCAAGTCTTTCCTAAATCATCTTAGCCTTTCACAACAGTATACCTTTTTCCCTTTATCCACTTATATCTGAAAGTCTGAAGTGCCCCTGACGGTGCGTGCGTTTCTTTGGACTCTGGTGCTAGGCAGGATCAATACCCATGATGTGGTGCAGACGATGACCGAAGTGGGCAAAGATCAGTGTGTGTTTTGTGCCGTTGGGGTGGACAGACCTCCTCTCATCTGTTTTTACATTGTGATTTTACTAGAACTCTTTGGCATCGATTTATAAGGGGGAGTGTTTTGTGAGTCCTGCCTACGTCAAGCAACTAGCAATCGTTGTAGATCCGTTATGTTGGAGCTGGGTGAGGAGCGCAAGTTTCTATGGAGGTGTGCCTTCATGGGACTTCTCTGGTGTGTTTGGCTGGAAAGAAACTCCCGTATCTTCATGGGGATTTCACACCCATCGGAGTTTGTGTGGGGCCGCATAGTGTATATGGCCTCTTTTTGGGCCAAAATGGTTGGGGCTTTTAGGGGGCTCATCCTCATTGACATCCAACGTAACGGGGGTGATTTGTAACTTCTCTTTTTGAGGACTTGTTGTCCTCCTACCTTTGTATTCCTTTACTGTCATTAATACAATTTTCTTTATGAAAAAGAAAACACTTGAGACGAATAAGTTTGCAAGCTAAGCATAATCTTGATAAGCTTTATTCTTCTTGCATATGAAGCACTTAGCCATATCATATCGACAAGGGATTTAGAATGCATAATGGACAGCCTTCTTTATACATACAAAGGAGTTTTCCTTCATTATATCCCAAGTCATGCAGATCTGATCTCTTAGATAAGATCATAGTAGCTGGAGTACTTGCTCGCATTGGAGCCTTGATTATTGAGAATTCTCCAACACAAACTCATGCAAGAGCTTACTAGATATTTCATCTCCTTGCAGAATAACAAGAAATTTGACAGCAGGTCATTTGCAAAGTTGAGTCGTATAGCCCTAGCCCCTAACTTCCCTACATTGGATGGTAATTCAATTCTAGGATTTCAGCTAATTCACCCAGACATCTAGCCAAGGATTCAATAGCTATGATAAGAGGGGAAAACATGACTTACCTTTCTCGATGCTCTCTTTGATTTGGAAATAGGGAATCGAACATCATTTGTGAATATATAATATGACACACTAGATATGCAGTCGATGACCCAACTCTTAACTAAGCTAGGGAAGCCCAACTCTTGTAATATTTGCTTTAAGAAGCTCTTCACAACGAATTATTTTTATTTTATTTTATTTTATTTTTTGATAAATAAAATTTGTATTAAACCAAAATGAGGATAATTACATGCTATGAGGACAAGGAGTCCTCAAGAGAGCTAGGTACAAAATGAATCACTAATTACAATCACCCAACTGGCGCTGCAAATCGGTGAGAAAAACTCCGTTAAAAGCCCTAGCAGGTTTGGCACAGAAAGAGGCCAAGTAGACCACCCGATCCCACACAAAAGCGAGTGGTTTGGAAGTCCCTGAAAGAACATGAGAATTCTGTTCCAACCAAAGACACCAAAGAATAGCAAAGAAAGCACACCATTACAACACCTTATTATCCTTACCCCTAATTCACAATGAATTTTATTTATTCAAAACATCAACTTTTGTCATACTACTTGGACAAAAGTACTTCATTGTGTAGCTCTTTACAAGCTCATGACATGATATGATATTAGGAATGATTACTCTTCCAACTCCCAAGTATGAAGGACCTAATGAAAGAATCAACTGCTTTGCACTAATCCTAGCTGTTGAACTCTTAGAAATGATGGTCAATAACATAGTATAAGAGGAAATGGGTGTATTATCCCCAATATTGTTTGGGTTAGACACCTTAGTAATTATTGTGATGGTAGTATTGATTACTTTTAATAGTTCACTTCACACAAAAGCTCCCATATACTTGAGCAAATTACCACATACAAAACGTCACCTTTTGTTACCTTTTATTTTTTATCTTTTTCCGTAAAGGATAGTCTTTTAGTTTCTCATAATTGAAGGATGGTAATGCATTTCAATATTGTGTTTGTCTTTACTTGAGCAGTCGTGTGTATAGTTCCTACCTTGTTCTAACTGTACGCGATCTTAGAATTTTAACGAAAAACTATCTTTGAGCTTTAGGTGACTAATACTTGGATGTGGCGAACTGCTTTCAATTCTCTCTCTCTCTCTCTCTCTCTCTCTCTCTCTCTTTTTCTGGAGTGCATATATGGATGTATGTGCATGTGCAGAGCGATATATATCATTTGGGTGACTGGAGCCCATGCTAGAGCCTAGAGTTCGTCTTGGATTTTTCTTGTGAAAAATTTGTATTTAAAGATCATTGTCTACCTGATGATGGAGTGAGTATCTGCATTGTTTCTGAATGACATGTTAAACATCTAGGATTGTGATTTTGCCTTAAGAATTTAGTAAACAGGCTTCTAAATATCTAGATGTCTTTCCTGTGAAACACTGTTAGTTTGTGCAGGAGTCTGTTCGACTTTTGACATGTTGCATGATATTTGTGCTCTCTGCAGTTGCAAGGGAAAGAAGATGCTCTGGTTAATTTCAAGAGTGAACTTGCTATTGTGGCCCTAGAAATTCAGGTATGGACTTTGGACATGATTTCTTACTTATGTTAGACAGTTGGTACTAGTGTACTACCTTGAAGGGTCAATTGCAGTAAGTCCCTACATACTCGTGTATTAATCATTAGCAAAAGAGTAATTTTTTCTTGATAAAGCTTGAAGGTTTCTCATAAGGATTTCATTTTGTCATCATTTGTCCATACGACAAAATGGTATAGTACTATAGAAGTATAGAACAATTGGTGATCTGAATATTCACTTTTTGATTCTTTCTCATGTGAAGGCGCTTATTGCACTAGCAGATGAAATAGCTAAAGCTGGCATTCCGGAAGGTTCTAGAAAGATTAATGGGAAGTACATCCATTCACATCTACTTACCCGACTAGAAGGTTTGTTTATATCTTCTGCTGTACATAAGTGATGATTATGCATTGGTAGAGGTAGCAGTCGAGCCCCTCAGTGTTGGTTTTGGGTCGAGACATTTCGAGTTTTTTTATTTTGATATCGTGATTTAAACCGAGTTCTGGTCGGGTTAGTTTGGGGTTTGGTTAACTCAGGTTGTTTTGAATTACAAGTCATATAAGGTCAAGTTAGGCTCTGGTTTCCGAGCATATGGATATTGTGCAACCTTCAATTTTATGTGAACTTAAGTTTAAGACTTGATAAGTTACTTCTGTAAAAGTTGGAGTAATTAATTAATTATTTATGTTCACTCAAGACTTTCCTGGTCATTTGGGCTGGGTATATTTGGGTTTTAGGTACATTTGGTTTTGAATATATTTTAGCTTCGAGTCACTTTGGATCGGATATTCTCAGTTTTGGGGTAATTTAGTTATCAAATATGATCAAATCTGGGATCGGATATAATTTACCTATATGATTTCGGGTGTGGCGCACGTCGGTTGGGCCAGGTACTCAGGTGTTTTCAGATCAGCTTTGGTGTCTCAAAATCTGGATTATACGTCTTTCTCTATGGTAGACCATTGAATTTTGAAGGCGCTGTTTAGATTCATGGAACTGTTTGAAATTTCATGTGAGTTATACTATCATATTGGAAAGAGTTATGAAAAGATCCCTAGTATTGATACCTGTTAGTAGATAGAATATATTATATGGGAGAAGGACAAATTAATGTGGAGAGAGAAACACTTATTTGAATTTTGTATATTTCATTATTTCTAACCAGTTTACACAATGGATTTATATAAGCATCTAAACCTTATTAATAGGTAAATGTTTACCTTGTTTCGAGGACATTGTAAAGATGTTCCTCTTTTGACAAAACTGTTTTGGCATTTGCTTATAATAATAATGCTAAATAATTAATGGTAAAGTTTCATATTACAACACTCCTTGAGACTTTTTTTCATTAGACCGAGTTTGAACCTAAGAAACTCAAATCTACCTTTTGGTAGGTCCTTCATGAAAATGTCTGCTAGCTGAAACATTGATAGACAATCAATGAGTTTCACCTCTCTTTCTTGTTCTGCTTGTCGAATTGCATGATACTTTATTTTTATGTGCTTAGTCTTGTTGTGGCCAACCGGATTCTTTGTAATGGCAATGGCTGATTTGTTATCCACAAGTACCTCAGTGGCTTGTTCTTGCTTATAGCTCAAGTCAGCAAGAATCTTTCTCAGCCATATTGTTTGATTTACAGTTGTTGAACTTGCGATATACTCTGTTGCCGCTGTTGATTGAGCTACAACTTCTTATTTCTTTGAAATCCATGAGAATACTCCTAAGCCTGTGAAAAAGTATAGCTAAGAGTACTGTTCATATCATCTATGGAACCTTGATGATTAATTGCTTCAAAGAGTACTTTTCTTTGAGGACTCCTTGTCCTCTACCTCTGTAATTACAACTTTTATTTGTTATTAATATACTTTTTCTTTATTTAAAAAAAAAATAAATTTTGCTTCAAGACATGGTTTAGTGGTTTCCTTAATTTTAGGATTAATTGTTTAGTGGTTTGTTTACTTTGTCAATTAAGCATGAGTTTTTACTGTTTAGTGGTTGAGAAATATTTGGAGTAGTGGGCTGTAAACCCATGTTAATTTAATGGCTTATTTGTAGGGATTTAGTTTATTTTGTATGCCTATATATAGGCCTGGCATTTTCTGATTTTTTCAATGAAGCAAGCAGTACTCTTTTCTTACTTTGCTCTCGTACTCAAAGTCACACTTTTATATTCCAAAAAGTGCTTGCAACCAACATTGTGGTATCAGAGCATATTTGAGAGAGTGAGACACGTGCAGCCTCATTTCTCAAATTTAGGTTAGGCCAAAAAAAGACTAAAGTAGGAGAGAGAAACCCAAGCCAAAATCCTTTACCCAGAAAGCCAGAAACACACGCAGAAACAGAGAGTTGTGAGGGAGTGTACCTATATTGAGTGAACAGTGAGGAAAACACAAATTTTGGAGAGAGAATTTGATCAATTATGGCAAGCAACGGCACAAATCCTTCTTTTCAGCTCTTAATTCCAATATTTAAGGGGGAAAAATATAATCTTTGGAGTCTGAAGATGAGGACGATGTTCAGGTCTCAGGAGCTATGGCACTTGGTAGAAGATGGGTTTGAAGACCCGAAGCCGGCCGAACCTGACCAGCAGCTGCGGGAAAATCGCAAGAAGGATGCAAAAGCCCTGTTTCTCATCCAGTAAGCGTTGGATGATGACATATTCCCTCAAATTTCACGAGCTGGCTCTTCACATGAGGCTTGGGAGATTATCAAGCAAGAGTATTTCGGAGATGAGAAGGTAATTACTGTAAAGTTACAGACCCTTCGTCGTGAATTTGAAATGCTAGCCATGAAAGAAAAGGAATCAGTACAAGATTTCTTATCTAGGGTGTCTAGCATTATTAATCAAATGAAGTCTTATGGTGAAAATGTTAGTAATGAGACAGTTGTAAGCAAAGTTTTAAGAAGTTTAACCAGAGCCTTGATCATGTGGTTGCTGCAATTGAAGAGTTGAAGGATTTGTCAGCTTATACATTTGATGAATTAATGACTTCTCTTTAGCTCATGAGGGTAGGATCAGTATGTCCTATTAAAAGGTCGAAGAGAAGGCATTTCAGGTAAAAGGGGGTTCGAGTCCATCTACTTGGAAAGGAAATTCTGAGAATGCAGATGGCAGAGGTCAGAGCAGAGGTGGTCATGGTTATCATGGACGAGGCCGTGGTTGTGGCAGAGGACGGGGTCAATTTGGAGGTGAACAACGGCAGTTCAAGAGCAATATTCAGTGCCGCTATTGCAAAAAATATGGGCACAAGGAAGCTGATTGTTGGAGCAAACCGAAAGATGAACATAAGCATGCCAATTTCACAGAGAAGGTTGACGAGGAGAACAAAGTTTTTCATGGCGCATTCAGCAATTCAAGATGATCTCGGTGACGTTTGGTTTTTGGACAATGGATGCTCCAACCACATGTCCGGAACAAAGTCATTATTCAAGAAGCTTGATGTGTCTCAAAAGGGTGAAGTTCGACTAGGTGATGATAAGAAAATGAAAGTCGAAAGCAAAGGTACAATTGCCATCAAAACCATACAAGGTGATGTTAAGCTTCTTTTTGATGTGCAATATGTGCCTAGTTTATCTCATAAGTTGTTGAGTATTGGGCAATTGATGATCAGTGGGTATAAGGTTTTGTTTGATGGTCATACATGTGTTAGTGATAAAAAATATGGTCAGACCTTTGCAATTGTTCATATGACACAAAACAAAATGTTCCCTCTTGATGTGTCAACTTTCATAAACAAAGCCTTTGTTGTTAAGGGTGATAATGAGGCTAATTTATGGCATTTACGATATAGGCACTTGCATGCTAATGGTCTAAAAACTCTGAGTCAGAAAGAAATGGTTATTGGCTTGCCGATAATAGGAAAACTTAGGTTTTGTGAAGGTTGTGTTTATGGGAAGCAGATTAGGGGTTCATTTCCAGTTGGGCAATCTTGGAGAGCTTCTGTATGTCTTGAACTTGTGCACGCTAATTTACGTGGTCCCATGAGTGGTGAAAGTTGGTATTTTCTACTGTTCACTGATGATTATAGCCGCATGAGTTGGGTGTATTTCTTGAAATCTAAATCAGAAACTTTTGATAATTTCAAGAAATTCAAGGTGTGGAGAAACAATGTGGAAAGGAGATAAAGGCTCTTCGATCCGATAGAGGTGGTGAGTTTATCTCTAATGATTTTAATGCCTTTTGTGAGGAAAATGGTATTCACACGGAGTTGACAGCACCATACACTCCGAGCAGAACTGGGTTGCTCAACGGAAAAACCGAACGGTGGTGGAAATGGCTCGAAGCATGATGGCAGCAAGAGGGCTTCCAAAGATCTTTTGGGCAGAAGCGGTTGCAACGGCAATATATCTTTTCAATATTTCACCAACAAGGGCAGTTATGAATCGAACTCCGTATGAACCATGGAGAGGAAGGAAGCCACGGGTAAGCCATTTAAGAGTTTTTGGTTGTATAACATATGCTTTGGGCACTTCACCCTCTCGCCGCAAACTTGATGATAAATCACAAAAATATATTTTTGTCGGCTATAGTACTTAATCGAAAGCATATAAGCTATATAACCCCGTTTCTGGAAAAGCTATCACAAGCAGGGATGCCATATTTAATGAAGCAGAAACTTGGGCTTGGAATAACACCGGTATATCATCTGCAACATCGCATATTACAGATGGTGACTCTGTAGCCCATGTGCCAGAACCGTCAGAACCAGCAACTCCAAGCAGTAAATCAGGTGGTAGCAGTTCAGTATCAACTCCAAACAGCAGCAGCAGCTCATCGCCAGCAAGTTTACCTTCCAGATGTGCATACGACCATTCTCCAAAGAAGTTTAGGTCATTGAGTGATATTTATGCTTCATGTAGCTTTGCCTTATACCCCACATGCTATGATGAAGCTGCAAACAGTGAGTTATGGAAGGTTGCAATGAAAGAAGAGATGTCAGCAATCTTGAAAAACAACACATGGGAGCTAGTTGAGCTACCGGAAGAGAAGAATGTCATTGGCTTGAAATGGGTGTATTGCACAAAGTACGACGCACATGGAATAGTTCAGAAACACAAAGCTCGTTTGGTTGCAAAGGGGTATGAACAAAACAAGGTGTTGACTTTGATGAGACGTTCTCACCGGTTGCTCGTTTTGAAACAGTGAGAATCTTTGTAGCATTAGCTGCGCAACTTGGATGACCAGTTTACCAATTTGACGTCAAGTCAGCCTTTCTGAATGGTGAGCTGGAAGATGAAGTTTATGTCGCTCAACCCGAGGGGTTTGTCATTGATGGTGAAGAAGAGAAGGTTACAAACTGAGAAAAGCTTTGTATAGCCTAAAGCAGGCTCCGCGCGCTTGCACAGCAAAATCGACTCATATTTTCTGGAGACTGGATTTGAACGTAGCCATAGTGAGCCGACTTTGTATGTGAAGAAGCGAGGTAAATCTGATTTTCTTGTGGTTTGTCTTTATGTTGATGACATGATTTATATGGGGTCTAGTGAGTCACTTGTTGAAGTATTTAAGTCATGTATGATGAGAAGATTTGAAATGTCGGATTTGGGATTACTTCATTATTTTCTTGGGCTGGAGATGACACAGAATGCAGATAGGATTTTTATTTCCCAAAGGAAGTATGCTATTGATTTGTTGAAGAGGTTCAATATGCTGAATTGTAATGTGAACCCTACTCCCATGAATACAAATGATACACTCATAGCTAATGACGGAACTGGCTTGGCAAGTGCAAAATATTTTAGAAGTATTGTTGGTGGACTGAATTACTTGTCGCACACAAGGCCGGACTTAGCATTCTCAGTTAATTTGTGTCTAGGTTTATGCATAATCCATCAATGCATCATTTAGGGGCAGCAAAGAGGATTCTTCGGTATATTGCTGGGACCGTCGACTATGGAATTGGGTACACAAAAGTACCAAACTTTAGATTGAGGCAGGCTCTTTCGACGATTGAAGCACTTGTGGTTATCTTTTCTCTCTTGGTTCAGGTGCTATTTCATGGAGTTCTAAGAAGCAAGAGATAGTTGCCTTGTGATTTACTGAAACGGAATATGTTGCTGCTACAGGAGCTACCTGTCAAGCTCTTTGGTTACGAAGATTGTTGGGTGATTTTCTCCAAGTTCAAGAAGGGGCAACTGAGATCTTTTGTGGCAACAAGGCAACGATTGCTATGGCGAAAAATCCAACATTCCATAGCAGAACAAAGTACATAGACACTCGATATCATTTCATCCAAACTCAGGTTGCAAGTGGAGTTGTAGTACTGACATAGCACAAACAAGCAAGTGGCTGATATTTTGACAAAATCGCTGTCACGAGAGAAGCATGAATTCTTCAGGCTCAAGATGGGAGTCAGAAGCAAGGCGGCGTGATGATTAATTGCTTCAAACCATGGTTTAGTGGTTTCCTTAATTTTAGGATTAATTGTTTAGTGGTTTGTTTACTTTGTCAATTAAGCATGAGTCTTTTCTGTTTAGTGGTTGAGAAATATTTGGAGTAGTGGGCTATAAAACCCACGTTAGTTTAATGGCTTATTTGTAGGGATTTAGTTTGTTTTGTATGCCTATATATAGGCCTGGCATATGTAGGGATTTAATGGCTTATTTGTAGGGATTTAGTTTGTTTTACTACAAGAGGCGTTGCAGTTCTCCATCTTGAATTTCTTAAGAATGTCATGAGCATACTTGGTTTGTGACAAGAATATTCCTTCTTCTGCTTGTTGGACTTCCATGCCAAAAAAATAATTCATTAAACCCAAATTTGTCATTTCAAATTTCTTTTTCATCTCCTCCTTGAATGTGATGATCATCTCCGGATTGTTCCCCTGACAAGAAGATCATCCACATAGACGGACACAATTAGAATATCATACTTTCCATGCTTTTGTACGTAAATAGTATCCTCATTTTACTTCGCTTGAATCCCTGTTCAAGAAAATGCGATTTTGCTGTACCATGCTTGCGGAGCCTCTTTTAGACCATATAAGGTCTTTTGCAGTTTACAAACTTTTACTTCTTCTCCTTTGATAGCAAATCCCAGAGGCTGCTCAGTATAAAATTTCCTCCTCAAGTTCTCCGTTAAGGAAGGCAAATTTAATATCAAGTTGATATATTTTCCATTTTTCTTGAGCGGCTAATGCAATGAGAGTCCTCATTGTGTCGTGTCTAGCCACCGAAGCAATTGTATCTCCATAGTCAATTACTACTTGTTGAGAGTAGCCTTTAACGACTAGCCTAGCCTTGTATTTACTCATCTGGATTCAACTTGGTTTTGTAGACCTATTTTACACCAATTACTTTTTTTATATTGGCGATCAACAAGCTCCCATATTATATTCTTCTCTATCATGTTCAACTCATTTTCCATGGCTTCCTGCCAATGTTTGTTTTTGGATGCTTCATTGTAGTTACTTAGCTCTTCAATAGCGATGTGACAACTTTCACAAATTTCTGGATCTAAATGAGTGATAGGACATTCTTCATATATATCAGAAAGAGGTCTTTACCTCGAGGGCCAGTAACAATAAGACTAGACGATGGTGATTGTTGAGTTTGCACAGGGGATGACATAGGTGTTTGAGGAGCGACATCCACAAATAACAGCATCTGACTCTTGATGTTCTTGCAGATGCGGAGGCTGGATTATTTTCTTTTCAACCTTCTTTTCATCCCAATTCCATGTTGCGTCTTCATCAAACTACACGTCTCTGCTAATTATAACCTTCTCAGCGCTCATGTTGAAGATTCTATAGCCTTTAGATTGTGAATCATACTCGTGGAAGATTCATTTTTCGGCTTTTACATCCAACTTGCTTCTTTGATGAGCTGGAATGTGAGCATAACAAATTGAACCAAATACTCTCAAATGTCTTGCTATTGACTTCTTTCCGCTCCAAGCTTCAACTGGCATTAATTTCGTAACGCCTTTGTGAGCAGTCTGTTCAAAAGGTACACGGCTGTGTGTACAGCTTTTGCCGAAAATTTCTTGGGCATATTCTTTCCAAACAGCATGCATCTGGCCATTTCCATTACTGTTCTGTTTTTTTTTTCTGAAACTCCATTTTGGCGAGGCGTGTAACCAACGGTAGCTATGTTCAATACCTTCACCTTCACAGAATTTATCAAATTCTAATGAAGTGTATTCATTTCCTTTATCAAATCTTATTTTCTTTAACTTGTAACCACTTTCGGTTTCCATGAGAGCTTTGATCTTTTTGAAGACACCAAAAACTTCTAATCTCTCTTTCATGAAATATACGCAGGTCATTCCGGTGAAATCATCAATGAATAAAATAAAATACTTGTACCTGTTAAAAGAAATAGTTCGGTGTGGTCCACAAACATTAGTGTGAACATGTTCTAACTTTTCCTTTGCTCTCCAAACTTTCTCCTTTGAAAATGGTTGTCTATGTTGCTTGCCAAGTTTGCCAAGGCTCACATAGATCTTTGGTGAGGTTAATGCGAGGGAAGTCTCTCACCACATTTTTCTTATGAATTTTGTTTAAGCCTTACAAATTTAAGTGACCATACCTTCTGTGCCATAACCAAGTTTCGTCAATAAAAGCTTGATTAGCGTCCTCGCCATGTTCCCACTTTAAAGGAACACTCTTGTTTTGTATAGTGACTTCGGCAATCTCTTTCTTTCGGATTAAATATGAGCAATGGTTATTCCCAAACATTTAGCAAATTCTCATTAAGATTTGGAACGAAAAGAGCGTCACAAATGTATTTAGTACCTTTCTTCGTCTGGATAGCAACGGTACCTTTGCCTTTTGATTGTACAATGGTTCCTTTTTGAAGGTTGTTGTTTGGTGCGCATAAAACAAAAACTCTTCTTATTGATTGCTGTTGGAGAAACGGGCCTCTGTGTTGGATTGTTTTTGACTTTGCTTTTGTCTGCAATCTTTCTCAATATGACCGAATCTCTTGTAATAATGACATTGGGGCTTCCCTTTGTGATAGCAATCTTTTTCAAAATGATTTCTTACCCCAAGTATTACATGTTGGGATTTTTCCTCTTGATCGTGGTGCTTCCCGCTCATCATTTTTTTCAAAATTTCCGATGCCTCGGTTCTTCCAACCAGCTCCTCTATGATTGGTTGGCTTCGGTTTGTGCTTTAATTGAAATGCATTTTCAGATGAATCTTGAGACGTGTGCTTAAACTTTTGTTCATGTGAGCAATGAACCCATTAATTCTGTCACACTGAGCTTCATTACGTCCTTCGATTCTTCAATGATACTAATGATTGTATCGAACCTATTGATCAAGATTCCCAGTATTTTATGCACAATTCTTATATCGGGGATATCCTCATATATTTTTAGTTGATTAACTACTTCAATTAGTCTAGAAGTGTAATCTTCTAGAGCCTCATTTTCTTTCATCTTCATATTTTTAAAATCTATTCTTAAAGTATTGAGCCAAATAGCTCTTACCTTGTCATCTCTATGAAACTCCTCTTGTAGAAGGCTCCATGCTTCTTTTGCTGTTGCAGCTGTCATTATTTTGGGAAAAATGTCGTCTGTAGCAGCACCAAGTATGACGGACAAGGCTTTGGCATCTTTCAACTCATCTTCGCCCAACTTTTTTAATTGAACTTCTATATATTGTGTTTCCTTCTTTTCTTGTTGAGGACCATGCTCCACTATCTCCCATAATGCATTTGCTCTAAAAAATAGCTTCATTTTTATGCACCAATGAGCATAATTTTCTCCTTCAAATGTTGGAGGTGATGGCATGGAGTTTTGTAGGCGTAGAAGCCATTTTTCAAAGAATGAAATGTTGTTTCTGCTTTTTTCTTTGTCGTCGTCTTTTTCTTCTTCTTCTTTTTTTTTTTTTCCTCCCTCTTTTGGCCCTTAAGATCTGTGGGCTCTGATACCGCTGTTAGTAGATAGAATATATTATATGGGAGAAGGAAAAATTAATGTGGAGAGAGAAACACTTATTTGAATTTGTATATTTCATTATTTCAAACCAGTTTACACAGTGGATTTATATAAGCATCTAAACCTTATTAATAGGTAAAGGTTTACCTTGTTTCTAGGACATTGTAAAGATGTTCCTCTTTTGACGGAACTATTTTGGTATTTGCCTATGATAACAATGCTAAATAATTAATGGTAAAGTCTCATATTTCAACATGTTGAAAAATAAACTTAAATTAAGATAGCTAAATTTAGTAAATTGAGATTTAGCATGTTTCAAAGTAACCAGAAATTAATTGTGTTGTTTTAGGTGGTTATAATTTGTTTTATTATATACGATTGTTTATTTAGCTTTAGAACGATTATAAAAAGCTTGTAATCTTAATGTATTTCAATATCACAGAATAGCAAAAACAAAAGAAGTTATTCCGTACTAATTATAGTTTTATCTCTCCTCCAATATTGTTACATGAGTAACTTTAGGAATTAGCAAATTCTTGCTCCCACATTTGGTATCAAAGCTAGAGTTTCAAAAGTATCCAATATTAAATCATCGCTGCAAACAATTCATTTCAACTACAACCAAGTTGAATGGGAATAATTATGAAAATTTGTTTGTCCAATTGAAAGTATTTTTCCGCTCACAAGATTTTTGGAGCATTGTGGAGGTAGGCTTTGACGATATTACTGACGCATCTGCATTTGAGTCGCTTAAAAAGGAGGACAAGGATATACTTGTTGAAACAAGAAAAAGGGATCAAAAGGCATTATATGCCATTTTTCAAGTTGTGGAAGAATCGATATTTCAAAAGATATCGAGCACTGAAACATCACATGAAGCGTGGGAGATTTTGAATAAAGGTGATGATCGAATCAAACAAGTTTGTTTGCAAACACTTAGAGCTAATTTTGTGTCTTTACGCATGAATGACTCGGAATCTGTTTCCATTTATTTTGATCGGGTTCAAGCCATGGTCAACCAATTGCGGGTTAATGGAGAAGTACTAAACGATCAAAGAGTGGTAGAAAAAATTATGCTATCTCTGACCGCAAAATTTGATTATGTAGTGGCAGCTATTGATGAAGGCCAAGATCTATCAAAATTGTCATTTGAAAAATTGTTGGGTTCGTTGTCCTCGCATGAACAACGAATGAACCAAGTTGATAATGATTCCAACTCAGAACATGCTTTACAAAGCAGAGCGAATGTGACTAACCATGGTGGATACCAAACTGGGGTCGTGGTTGTGGAAGAGGAAGCTATTTTACCTCCAATAGGGATAAGACTGGAGAAGGCAGTTTTTCAAGAGGAAGATCGAATTTTGGACGTGACAAATCCAAAATCAAGTGTTACAAATGTAGACAGTTTGGACATTATGCATCAGAATGCACGGAGAGCAAGCTAACACAGCTGAAGTAGAATATAAATTGGTCCTTGCCTGCAAACAAGGTCCAGAGATTGAAAGCAATAATGATATATGATATCTTGATTCAGGGTGTAGCAATCACATGACTGGGAAAAACTAGTTCTCCTTTTTGGATGAAACAGTAAATGGAGAAGTAAATTTTGGAAATCGATCCAAGATTTCAGTGATGGGTAAAGGTAACATTAGCATCAAATCAAAATATGGCACTAATGTTACTATTACAAATGTAATTTATGTGCGAGGATTATTCTGGAATCTGTTAAGCATAGGACAGCTTTCAGAAGGACACAAGGTTCATATTGAGAACGGGATTTGTGAGATCAAAGGCAATAATAACAAGGTTATCACAAAGGTGAATATGGAAAGGAATCACATGTTTCCTGTGGTGATTAAAGCAAGAAAGTGGATGAGTTTACAAGCCATGATTAAAGATAGTAATTGGCTATGGCATCTTTGGTTTGCTCCTCTAAATTTCAGAGGCTTGAAGTTATTAGCTCAGGAGCAGATGGTCACAGGTTTGCCTTTTATTAATGCATGTAGCGAACCTTGTGAAGGTTGTGTTGCATCATCCAAACTCGTTTCTAACCAGAAAGTCGAGACGAGCAAAGCAACCATTGGAGTTGGTGCATAGAGATATATGTGGTCCAGTTGAGGTAGAATCCATTGGAAAGAAAATGTATTTTCTACTATTTGTGGATGATTTTTCTAGAAAACTATGGATTTATTTTTTGAAAGAAAAATCTGAAGCATTCAACAAGTTCAAGGAGTTCAAAGCACTTGTTGAAAAACATAGCGGTTTCCCTCAAAAAAACATTGAGATCAGATAGAGGAGGAGAATTCAAGTCTAACGAATTCGGAGACTATTGCGAGAATGAAAGAATTAGACATGAGTTAACTGTCAGCTATACTCCGCATCAGAATGGTATAGCTAAAAGAAATAATAGAACAATATTTGAAATAGCTAGAAGCATGTTGAAAGCCAAACATTTGTTAAAACCTTTCTGGCAGAGGCCGTTGCTTGTGCAGTTTCTCAGTTAAATAGGTGTCCCACCAAGAGTGCTCGTGGAAGGACACCGGAAGAAGCATGGAGTGGGAACAAGCCAGATGTGTCTCATTTACGTGTATTTGGGTGCATAGCATATGCCCATATACCGGATCAGAAGAGAAAGAAGCTCGATGATAAGAGTAGAAAATGTATATTGATTGGATATAATGACGTGACAAATGGTTATAAACTATATAATCGAGATAGTGAGGAGGTTATCATAAGTAAGGATGTCCGATTTGTTGAAGATGAAGAATGGCAGTGGGATAAAAGTAATGATACAGATAGCAATGCCATTATTAATGAAGTATTCACAGATGAGTCAACTCATCCTTCAACTAGCAACCTAAGATCACCGATCGATACTTCCTCTGTGGTGGTAGATGCAAGGCCATCAGGACGTCTGCAGAGAAATCATGTCATGCCAGCTCGATTACAAGATTATGTGGTGACTAGAGATGATGATGATGATATAGAATTGACCGATGAATCTCTAGTAAATTTTTGTTTCTTTGCTGATTGTGATCCAATTTCATATGATGATGTTGTAGCACATGAAAAGTGGATCTAAGCCATGAATGAGGAGATCAATTCAATTGAAAAAAATGAAACATGGGAGTTGACTACTTTACCCATTGGTAAGAAACCAATTGGTGTTAAATGGGTGTACAAGACAAATTACAGACCCGATGGTGAGGCTGATCGCTATAAAGCGAGATTAGTAATCAAAGGCTATAAGCAAAAGGTAGGAATCGACTACTTTGAGGTATTTGCTCCTGTTTCTAGAATGGACATAGTCCGTATGATCTTATCTCTTGCAGCCCGAAATAGATAGAAAGTTCAGCAAATGCAGGTAGAATTAGCATTCCTGAATGGTGTGCTTCATGAAGAAGTTTATGTCGAACAACTGCCAAGCTTTGTGAAGAAAGGGGGTGAAAACAAAGTCTATTGCCTCAAAAAAGCATTGTATGGCTTGAAACAAGCACCTCGTGCATGGTATTCTCGGATTGATGCATATTTAGTGCAAGATGGTTTTCAAAAATGTCCACATGAGCAATATGTCAAGTCATGGTAAATGGTGATCTTTTGATCTTGTGCTTATAAGTTGATGATATTATATTCACTTGGAATAGTGAAGCAATGTTTGCTGAATTCAAGGCAGCAATGATGAAGGAATTCGAGATGACGGACATGGGATTGATGTCGTATTTTCTCGGCATTGAAGTGCAACAAACTAATAACGGTATATTTGTCCCGCAAAGAAATATGCCACTGATATCTTGAAAAAGTTCAAAATGGATGCAGCATCACCTATTAGGACTCCCGTAACAGAAAGAGTCGGGATGGTCGGGTACACCGATAATGATTAGGCCGGTGACCTTGATACACGCAAAAGCACTTTTGGATATGCCTTTTATCTAGGTAATAGTATCATATCATGGTCATCGAAAAAGCAACAACTAGTAGCTCTATCTATAGCAGAATGTCACGTGCTGACTCTTTGGCTATACTTTTTCCTAGTCAACCCCGTGTGCCACCTAGTTCACGGTCCCATCGGAACTATGTCAGGCAAACCCGAATCGATGTTAAGGTTGCAAAGTAAGAGGAAAGAATGATGGATATAGAGAGAACACTTTAAGGAAGCTTTGAGAATACTTTGATTACACAAATGAAGGATGCCTGTATAATGCCAAATGATGAGGGGTGACCCCCTATTTATAGTCCTAAGGAACAATCTAGAACCTTATGCCATGTGTCACACTTTCCTTGAGGTTCTAGAGAGTTCCACACAACTCTACATGATTCTACACTATTTTACCTTAGTCCAAGTATTTCTAAGTACATACAAGAGTATTATAGAGTGCTCTACAATGTACAAGAATACTCTACCACACACTAGAATTTTCTAAGAGACTCCAAGAAACTCTATGAGCCTTCTAGACACTTCTAGACTCTTCTTTACCCTCCAGAATATTCTAGAAACTTCTACATACATCTAGAATCCTTGAGAACTTTCCGGAACCATCCTGGGCCTTCTAGAACTTTCAAGAATTTTCTAGAACCTCATAAAACATTCTAGAATATTCTCGTACCTTCTAGTCCTGTGTAGAGCCTTCTAGATATTTATAGAATCTTCTGAACCTCCTTCTAAAGAACACTCCAGAATGTCCACCATAAAGAATCCCACCAATTTTGTCGTCTAACATCCGTAAAGTATGCAATTTTCGGTCACGATGTTTGGGAAGAGGCGGCCCGTGACAAGAAGCTAAATATATTGCAGCAACATCAGCAGCTTGTCAAGCAGGCTACTGAAAATGTTAGCAGAACTAGATTATCATGAAGAAAGTCCAACAACTATATACTGTGATAATGAGTTGCTATGGTTTCATGGTCATAGTAAGCACATTGATATTCGTTATCATTACATCAGAGATCTAATTATGGTAAAGGAGATTGAATGTTTTGCAAATTTGAAGAACAAGTCGCCGATGTCTTGACAAAGCCTCTTAAGGCTTATTTGTTTGAAAAATTCAAGAGAATGCTTAGGGTAGTTGCTCCTAAGTAAAGATTCAAGTTTGAGGGGGTGTGTTGAAAAATCAAACTTAACTTAAGATAGCTAAATTTAGTAAATTGAAATTTAGCATGTTTCAATGTAACCAGAAATTAATTGTGTTGTTTTAGGTGGTTATAATTTGTATTATTATATACCACTGTTTATGTAGCTTTAGAAAGATTATAAAAAGCTTGTATTATTTATGAATTTCAATTTCACATACTTTCAAAAACAAAAGAAGTTATTCCGCACAAATGATAGTTTTATCTCTCCTCCTTTATTGTTATATATTCAGTGAATTCAGGAATTAGCACATTTTTGTTCCTACAGAAGCATTATACAGTCTTTGAATGTCACCTGCTAATCCCATGAGAGTAGAACTGCCTAACAGAAAGATGTTGTATCATTCTGTGAACCTGTTATTAAAAGTGTTGTATTTACTTATCTGATGATGGTAACAGTAAATGCAAAATCAACTTCAACAAAGTGATGACTTTTCGTTAAGTTAAGACTCCTTCCAAGCACCCCCCACCCAAAAGAATTAGTCAAAACAAATTGTAAAAGAGCACCCAGAATAAATATTGTGTTTTTTTTTTTTTTTTCCCAACATTCCAGCTGTGCAGGAGAAAATAAAGGACCAGATAAAGGATGTGGATGCCACACAGTCCAAGGAGGTGCCTGTATTCTGGGTTGGCATGGCTGAGGTAAGAATGAAACTTTTATGTTCCTAGGTTCTTATGTTCACAGAATACTGTTGCTACTTTAATGAATTAAAAGCCTTCTGCACTTCTCACAAATATAGTATTAGTATTGTATAAATGCTTTTTCTCGTTTCTTTCTTACTCATTTATTAGAATAATTTTTTTTTTTTTTTTGGATAAATAAGTAATTAGCATCAACCAAATATAACCAACACAATGTCACACGTTACATCAGCAAGGGAGGGGCTTACCTTCTAGGAAGGGCCTCCTAAAAGCCCCTTTGTTATATAAGTTACTGTCGAAATCAAAATAAACACATAAAATGATAAAATAAGGACAAGGTTCTATTCTTGATTTCTGCTGTAAGGTCATGGAGGAGTGTTTCTGCTCTTTGCACTTGCATTATGAAGTGCGTTTGCTTCTGGTGCCCAACTGTTGCATATGTATGTGTGGTGGATAATGTATCAAAATATGCGTCATGAAGTTGGATTTTGACTGCTTTATCCAAAATATAAAAGTAAATTATAATGGGCCAATTTGAAAAATGAAAATTTTCTATTTTACTGGCAATTTGTGTTGCATTTATATGTGACTGTTGAAAGAAAGAAAGGAAGGGTTACTTGGAAGTTGGAACTAGTGAACGTTACTTGGGACAAAGGAGTCTATTTTGCTGCTTTAATCAATGCCTTAATAGTTAATATATGTGCGGAAGGTAATGGCCAGTTAAAACTTAATAGAGAATGGAAGGGGTAATTGCTAAGGTGTTAAACTTCCAATGGGCTTGGACAAGGCCTATGGAGGAGGCGAGCAACACCACACACAAGTCCAGTGAGGTTCCATCCTAAAACCAATTGGCAATAGGAGGTGTATCCCACTTGACTTACATATTCGTGTTTCTCCCTCAAATCTTTCAATATGGGACACAAGTCCACACTTTACTTTAACATAAGGTGGGAAGGTTGCTTATACACAGCAGTTACCTCCAGGGGCTAGCCTCCACCCAACCTTCCATGTATCTGTACTGAAAAAGTATCATGGTCCTGTGACCTTATCATCTTAACTGCCACCGTCTCATAATGCCCGTGACCCTAAATTATCTGGTGAAGAGGCACAATCAAGCTGTCACAAAATGGGTGATTAAATGGAAATACCATCCCACAGCGGAAGCCTCCTGGGAGTCATCAGAGTCAATTGAGAGGAAGTATCCATATTTTGATCCTTGAGGTCGAGGAACTTATCAACCAGAGGGTTTTGATGCAAGCCTCGCTGAATAATAGTTGAGTCGTAGCTGAATTACAATTGAATTAGTAGAAAGGAAGTCACAGGATGGGAGGACTACTGAAAGAGGCTGGTACTGCAACTAGAGCACCAGAAGCTGTTACAAACAGCACACCTAAAGCTAAGTCAGTATAACGGCCTGCCTATTGCTGCTGAATAAAATCTAATTGAAAGATGGTTTGTGGACAGATGGCTCAATGTCCTGAAGCAGTTGGGGTTGGTGTTTGAGTGAGGGAGATTTGTTGCCTTGGGGTAGAGCTCTTATATAATGTAATCTGATATAGGTCAGCTGGATATGAGTGAATATTTATCTCGTGCTCTCTCTAAAACTTTCTCCCTCTCAAAGTCTCTAGTTCATTTATGTTCTTCACTCAGTATTTCGATAGTTACTCTCTGTAACTAGTTCTCCAGATGACAATCAAAAACTAATTCATCAGATATTGTGTGATTTACTTTCTATCATTTGCATCACTGTGATAGTAGTAATCAGTGAAAATGTTGAACCAAGGGAGTAAAATGGAACAAAATCCAACATTTCAGGCTGAAAATTTAAACACAACCCAAAGTAAGAAAGCACTGCCCCTTTCGGATTGTTAAGTCTAGAAAGAAAGGACTGGCCCCTAAAGTCTGAAACAGTTGCTATCTGGAATCAATTGCTGGTTTGCTGTATCCTGTATCTGCAATGAAGCCCCATTTTCATATTCTGCTGATGCTTCTGGGGAGTTCAGCTATTTTTTCTAGCTCATGTGTGTCAACAGGCAGGAACATAATGTTCACGGCTCTCTTTCTCCCCTATCACCTAATTTCTGTAACTGACAAATTTTAGCGTTGTTTTTGGTCACATTCTGCGCCAGCCAACATTAGGAGTGGGAGAAAAGCACTGATTGCTTGGAGTCATTGCATGTTTCTTAAGACCCATGTCAGATATCTGGCATCCTATATTGCCCCAGTTTGGCTTGATTCCTCCTGAAATTAGGCCTTGCTGAATGGGGACCTCCGGCGCAAACCCCACCCACTGCCCCTCCATAAAAACTCCATACAACAAGCACACATCATTTCCTTAAAATTTTACTTATGAATTACTTTGGTTCGTCAAATTCACAAGTTTAGATATTGAACAGTCAAGTAGATTTCTTTCATTTTTGCTTAAGAGCGAGTACTAATCTGGGATATGAATTATATTTCTCTCTCTATGCACTAAAACTTGCTTATACAGTATCTCTGTTGAGTCATAACATAGTAAGTGAAGCTCTTCCTATGGATGAAGTTGTGTTGATTGCATCGGAAAACTTGCTTCTTCCAATTCTCACAAAAAGTGAAGTTTGCAAATGTTCTGAAGAGCATCTTGTTTCACCACCAAGTACTAATAATACTAGTATGGTTGCAGAGTGTACAAGTCATGGGTAGCTTTGATGGATGGAGCCAGGGAGAGCACCTATCCCCAGAGTACACAGGCTCATACACCAAATTCTCATCAACGTTGTTGCTTCGACCTGGACGGTATCATAGTTATCTGACCCTTCCCTTTCTATGCACTGTTGGAATTTCGTCTTCTTTAGGGATTGATAAGCGCTTACTATTAATTCCGACTTGTCGACAAATAAAGTTAAATTGTTTTTGTTTTTGTTTGTGTATATATTTGTACAGGTATGAGATTAAATTCTTGGTGGATGGAGAGTGGCATCTCTCACCAGAACTTCCTACTGTTGGCGTGGGGCTGACGGAAAATAACCTGTTGGTTGTAGAGTAACTTCAAACTTTTAACATGTTTTGTGTATATATTGCTCTCAGCTGCCAAATGATTAAACTTTCACTTCTATTCCTCTACGTTTCCAGGAATCCCNAAAAAAAATCCCCCCAGCATCAAAACACCGGAAGTTCTAACATGGTAAATACCATTAAAAACCAAGTGGTAATCAGAAACCCAAGACTGGGGTCGAAAATCATGTAAAAGTTTCTATTAACCCCCGAATTACCAAATGGTGTTTTAAGTGAGCATCATTGAATAACTTCGTCTTATAAAACTTAAGTGAGTTAGGATGGGATTAGAAATGAACACTTTTGGCATATTAGTCCACAAAACCGGAAAGAAAAATTCCATTTTGGTGCCCTAACGTATAGTGTAATATTAAACTGGTGACCTCAATTTTAACTATTCCCATTTTGGTGACCTGAGATTTGAAAATAAGTTTCACTCTAATACTTGCCTCTAACTCCGTTACTTTTTCCGTCAGTTTGCCGACGTGGCATATTACATTAAGGCAACCAGTTAGTTTACAATGACCGTTATAGTAATTTTGCCTATGAAAACTAACATTTTCTAGCTTGAAACAGTATTCACTTTGACAATTTTATCCACTAAGTGAGGGAAATAAAGTAACTACAGCTTCTTTTGTTCATTAAATGTGAGAATATATCTTCTACCATATGCCATGTCAGCAAAACTGACGGAAAAAGTAACGGAGACAGAGATAAGAACTAAAGTGAAATATTTTATTAGATCTTAGGTCACCAAAATGAGAATAGTTAAAACTGAGGTCACCAGTTTAGTATTACACTATATGTCAGAGCACCAAAATAAAAATTTTTCCAAACCGGAATCTTGAGTTTTAATGGATACAAAATCATTTTTAAGTCATTTTCGGTATTTTTCTCTCATTTACGATTTTCGAAATGATTTTCCTCCATTTTTATTTCATTTCTCAGTTTTCTTTTCTTTTTCTCCTCCCCCCTATTTTCCTTCTAGTCCCTCTCTTCTTTCTCTCTCCAATTACCAGTCACCACCAATCCCTACACCCTAATCTCCCCGCAAGCCATCTCCTTTCTCACGTGAAGAAGCGGGTGAAAAGGGCCACAGAGATGCAGTGGCCAGAAAGGTTGCCAGCGAAAAGGTCATTGTTGGTGACTCATTGGTGAGCAAGTGAAAAGCCATGGATCTTGATGAAGAAAGTATGAGAGAGATCGAGATTGCTTGAAAAAGATGATGATTGATTTCTCTCTATCTCTTTATGATTCTATTTACATCATTAATGGAAAGAATTGGAGTTATTGACCAATTTGTAAACTCCATTTTGGTTGCAAGAAGTTGTTCTAATTTTTGGGAAAATCAAATCAAATCAAAGTGGAGAGAAGAAAGATTGATAACTTTAATGAAATTATCTCTCCAATCAAATTGGCCCTGCCATGTCTAAGGTGTACTTGAAAATTGAGATGTGTGGATTGGTTGGTACTTGTAAAGAAGTCATTTCCGGAGTTTCCACTCTAGCGACAACTTCTTTAGGCGCCATGAAACAGAATTTGGAATTTAGTTATTTTGTGAGTTATGGTAGGATGAGAGAGCGAGGGGGGTGTGAAAGATTTTTTGGAGGGGACGTAAATGCTTGTTGGAAAAGTTGATGATGAACGAATTGAAACACTGAGGGATGGAAGAAACAGTGCTCTCTTGCGCTGGCTACTTGGGCAGATAGTGAGAGGGCAAGGAAGATGAGAGAGATTGAGAAGAGGGAGGATAGAATAGAGAGATATAAATGAAAATAAAATACAAGAAGAGGAATAAAAGAAATAAAATTTATGGAAAATGAAGTTAATATAAGAAAATGAAAGAAAATGGTAAAAAAATTATTTTTATAAATTTTCACAAAGATTCCGATTTTGTGGACTAATGTGCCAAAGGTGTTTATTTTTAATTCCATCCTAACTCACTAAATTTTAAAAAATCAAATTGTCTAAGGGTGCTCACTTAAAAGACCATTTAGGCGATTCGGGGTTCTATTAACACACCTCTTCTTGTCACTCACCATTAAAAAGAAAAAAAAAAAAAAAACCAAATTAAAAGGATCAATTACTCTTGTGACAGGTGTCCACCCATCACACGAGTAACTGGGCCGACCGCTGACGCGCGGCCCAAATCTTTAATTTCTTAAGAAAATGTTTATTGGCAAGCGCTAAATATGAGCAAAGCTAATTATTTGCTATTGAAGGTTTTTCTAGCTGAGTTGTTACAGGAGGTGAGTCCTATGCACGTGTGGTTCAGGTACGAATCCTGAGCCTTCTGTTATCCGTTTTAGCCTCCGTGTTTTATTACTTTTTTTTATTTAATTTAGAAAAGGTATACTTACTGATCAAAAAGTACTAGAAAGAAAAGACACTGGTTAAGTACTAGAAAGAAAAGATACTAGGATAAATAAAATTGGTACTGATATACAAAAAAGTAGTACTAGAATAGAAAAAAAATGGTACACATACAAAAATGCAGTTTTCAATCACAAAAACAGTTTGATACTCCCTCTATTTCACTGAAATCTTGATGCCCTAACTTTGCACAGTATTCAAGATGACACTTTGACCATGAATAATTGTATTTATATAAACTCGAAAATTTGTAAAAAATTTAAAAAACCAAATTGTCTAAGGGTGCTCACTCGAAGAATCCAAAAATATTTTTTTATTTTAAAAATCAGTATAATTTTTCCTATATTAATGGTCAAAGTTTGAAAACTTTGATTTTGAAAAATCAGAGCGTCAAGATTTTAGTAAACGGAGGGAGTACAACTTATTAAAAAAAAAAACTTCATTGACAAGTATCACTTTTCTTCTCATAATTACAACTTTCTAGTAATAGTACCATTTTTTGGTTAACTAGTATCATAAATTACTTCAGTACTAATTTTAAATCACCAGTACTAGTTTTTAATACATTAGTACCACTATTAAGTTTAGCAATATTAGTTCTTGGGTCATGAGTATCAATTTTGATACATTTGTACTATTATTAATTTAGCAGCATTAATTTTAATTACCATCACCATTACCAATATTTAAATCAACAATACCGATTTTTATGTCACGTACTAATTTTTGGGTCATTAGTACAATATTTTGATACATCAGTACTACTATTTAATTTAGGAGTACTACATTTTACTTATACCTGGCAAATGGGTCGGTCATGTCGGGTTCGGGTCGGATAATTTCGGATTCGGGTCATTAGCAGGTCGGGTCATTAACGGGTCGGGTCAGAAACGGGTCTGTCGCTTTCGGGTCGGGTTCGGTTACGGGTTGACCCAACGGGTTGAGGGTGTTTTTTCTTTCTCCATTTCAATGCTAGTTCTCCATCGTTTATACCAAAAAGAAAAAAAAAATGGTTTTAATTTTCTATTTCCTTATATTTACTAATGATAATCCTACTAATATAAAAATTAATTTATACTATCTTAATTAGAGTGATCACGAAGGAGTCGGTACATGAGGCCCGTTTATTCGACCCACAAAATAAACAGACAAGAAGACATTTTGGTGAATTTATAAAGGCCATACCCATATCTCGGCCCAAACCCGCTTGATTGCCCTGTTTATGGGCTAAAATATGTTAAGATAGGCTCGTTTCCTTCTCGAGGCCGTTTTTGATCATTTCTAATCTCGATCAAATCATTTGAGTCTTGTAGCACAAACTACGCCAACCGACCCAAAACTAAAGAGTATAACTATTCACAATGACCGAATATTAGATAGACAATGAAGTACACAAATATCAAATTACAAAAGTGACAATATTTACTTGATATGAAGGCTTGAAGTTTTAGAAAAATAAAGATATACAAACTATAAAAAATATTGGAAATTTCTTGTGGTACACCTGAACTTTGGCCTAATGCCAGTGGTGTCCATACTTTTCCAACAATGCTAGTGTTATCCTGAATTTTGACTTTAACATTTTTCGTACCCCTGAACTTAGACTTTTTAACGTTTTCCATATGCTAATGGTTGACGGAGCACCTTTTTCGTTAGATTATTTTTTAACTATTTGACTTAGTTAATGTATGAGCACTGTAAAATGACTGATATACCCTTACTTGCCTTAATTACAAAACTGAAGAAATCTGAAGAAATTTGACTTAGTTAGGTATTTGGCAAACATTCCTCTTATTTGAAGAAATTTTTTGGAGGTATGACAATGGTGGGTGGGTCGATTTATGAAGGAAAGTCCTGTCAAATACTTAGCCATTGTGTAATTAAGGCAAGTAAGGGTATATTAGTCATTTTAGTATCCCCATAAATTAACTAAGTCAAATAATGTAAAAAAAATCTAACAGAAAGGAGCTCCGTCAACCATTAGGGTACGAAAAACGTTAAAGTCAAAGTTCAGTGATACCACTGGCATTATTGGAAAAGCGTGGGCATCATTGGCATTTGGCCAAAGTTCAGGGGTACCACAGGAAATTTCCGTAAAAAATAAAATAAACAATAGAGTAAGGGGCTTGACCCAACGAGTCGGGCCGGGTCGGGTTGTGTCGGGTCTTGACCCAAAATATTCGGGTTATTTCGGTTTTGGTCATTTTCGGGTTTTGGGTCGTGATATTGTGTTCATGACCCATTTTTTTTGGGTCGGTTTTTGAGTCGGCTCAAATTTTTCCAGGTCTAGTTTTACTCATCCTTACATGTTTTTGGATCACTTTTTTTTTTTTTTTTTTTCATCCCAATAGTTTAAGTGCTATCTGATTACTTATCTTATTTTATAAAATGACCTATATGAGTCCTCTAATGCAAAACAAACTATAAAGTGTCAAATGAAAGGTTAAGTAAGAATTAGTACTGATACACACAAAAGTAGTATTGGAGACAAAAGTTCAGCAGTATTATTCGGATCACTAGTACCAATATTTAGTTCAATAATATGGTTTTAAGCTCAATAATACAAAATTTCAATACATCAGTATGACTTCGTAGGTTAGCAGTACTAATTTTGTGCTCATGAGTGCTAATTTTTATATTACTGGTACTAATTTGGAGTCGGTGGAATTCTTTCTACTACTATCCGTTGTCTCAAATGATGCTTACAATTAAGATTAGTGAAACTACAGCACATGTACCTAACTTGCACCAAGTTAACCAAATACTCCAACTCACATCAACAAGGGCAAGCCCAAATCTAACCAGAAAAACATAGCAATAAACCAGAAAGAGAAGTTTTTAGAAAAAATTGAATATCATTGTACACATTCACATGGGATTGAACCAAAAGAACACAATTGATGGGTCACTAAACCAAACAATTACTCCCAAAACCGCTCAAATTTCCACATCAAATGGTTGGAAACATCCAAATCATCCCACCAAAGTGACCGTTTGGAAGGAGATGATTCGAGTAATTTCGCTTTCACTTTGCTCTGCAGACCTTCCATATACTACTACTTCTAATCTTTCAAACCACTACTCAGCCATACCTCCTAGAAATTCGGGACATTGTTTCAGCGAAGGCCACACCAGTGGGAAGCCGATGAACTTCCCAATTCATAGTTGCAGCTTAAGATCTATGGGACTCTTTGGGAGAAATTGGAGGAGAGAGAGGAGGAAGTAAACGCAAAAGGAGGAGGTGCGAAGAAGACGACGAAGTACGAAAGCGCGATTTTTTTTTTTTAAATTTGATTGTGCTGATGTGGCACGGCCGCCTGATCCAAGTTTTTGCGTAAAAGGAAAATTAAAATCATTAAAACTAAAAAAAAAACAAGGGGGAAATTTTAGTTGAAGGTCAGTCAACGCCAGCAAAACAACTTCCTTCAAAAGCATGATCATATTAGAAGGCCAAAAACTTGTACATAACCATCTCACCATCGAATTGATGTGGTCGATGACATTTATTTAACGGGAAATGCTTAACGTCATCGGAAAATTACTGATATGATTAAAAATTTCCTAAACTACCCCTCCCCTATCTTCCTTTCTAGCTCCCTCATGAAATTTGAAAGACGCCATTTTCAAACCATTGCTAGATCCATTTTTTTTCTTTTTCGATTGTCGGAGATTTACGTCAAATTAAAGTATACTAATCCATTTTACATTGAATTTGAATAATAATTAGAATTTTAAAACCCAAAAAAAAAATTGCCTCGTAAAGAAGAAATCGAAGAACGCAATCAACAAATTTCGTTTCAAGAACAAATCTAAGGCAGAATTGGGGGTATGTGGTGGTCGGAGAAGGCAAGGGAGGGGGCTAGTCGGGTGAGTTGGGCAAGGGAGATATGGGAGGGGTTTGGAAGGCCCGATCGATGGTTTGGGTTTGGCTGAGCGGCAATGGAAGGGGTTGGATCGGGTGGGGGTCGGGGTGGGGCTAGGGGTGAGGGACAGTGGTCGGACTAGGGAGGAGGGGGACACTGGAAGGTGAGGGTCGGGGTGGGGGTCAATGGTCGGGCCAGAGGGAGGGGGACGCTGGGAGGTGGGGGTTGGGGGTTGGTGGTCGAGTATAGGAGGGGGAGGGCGAGGGGAGGGGGAATGGGAAGGGTAGGCCTGGCCTAGAAAGGTGTGGGCTGCCATGGGGAGGGGAGGGGAGGGGAGGGGTGGAGAGAGAGTGGTGATTCATGGGGGAGGAAAGAGATAGGTGAGTGGGTGGGTGGAGAGGAGAGAGAAGGAAAAAAAATTTAAAAAGGTGATTTTGAAATTTTTTGTGACAAAAGTGGTTATGCTCATAATTTTCTGGTTATGTTAAATAGTTTCGTATTTAATTATTTCTGATTTTGTATTTCTGAGTCGACTTTCTTTTTTATTTTTAAATTTTAATTAGGTCGTCATCCCGTGTGATCCACGGGTTGGACCTATAATGGATTAGCAGTGTTTAAATTTGATAATCAAAATAAAGTATGATGTCAAAATTATGCCTTAATAATGATCTATTAATTTTTAAAAAAAAAAATAATCAATTTATATCCTCAACTATTATTTTGATTTTTAATTTAGTATTCAAAAATTATCATGTTTTGTCTTTGTTATCTATTTTATAATTTTTTATACAGTACTAATGTTGTGTATTTGTACCCACCCCCAACCCTTGTAGCTCTCTCTTTTGTTGCTTCTTTCTTCTTTTTTATTTTTTTCTTCTTGGTACCGAGGTAAAATGAGAGGGTTGATAAATAAGTGGTTGTATTACAAAGCAATCTATTATGCTAGTTATTCATTGATTTTACTATGTAGTAAATATTTATATTTTAATATATTTTTATAATAAGAATGTTGTTAGAGATGTGATTTCCCCCTTAAATTATATGTCTTGTGTTTTTTCCCTCCTAGTTGTTCATATTTATTTATTTTACTTAATTTCAATGGGTACAGCATTATACCCCCCTCCCTTATAATAGTTTTACGTTAATTTGAATTCCATTGGGAATTTAAATTAGTTTTTTTATTAAGGAAATAAGTATGAAAGAGTTAAAATAATTAAAGACCTTTAAAATACCTTTTAACATAATAAATGATATTTTAATTTATTATTGATTAATATGTATTTAGTGAGAAATGTGATTTTTTTTTTTTTTTTGTTCATTTTCTCTTTATTATAGGTAGTTAATATGCCATCATCCTAATCAGCGGTTGATATGACAAGTGCTGGTTCAATTCGTGCCTTTTAAACTTATTATATAGATTAGAGATGAAGTGATTTTTTTGTTGGAGGATTCCCATTGTGATAATAGGGGTTAAATTATTAAGTTCTTGGCAAATTATACATATTGTGTATAGAACAGTCAAAATGTATATAAATTTGCAAAGAATTTGGGACAACTGCTGTGAGGACACATGGCAAACACACAACTGGTATCCTCGCTTGTCCGCAAGTATATGTTAGGCTAGTAGAGAGGATAGATGGTCCAATAGACGGATCATGTATAATTCCAGTCGACTGTAAATATGCACGAAATTGCCAGTGAACTTTTAGAAGTTGAATTGAATGGTATTGGTTCCTAGGGCTTTTAACCATTATTTGGCACTGAGAGTCACAAAATTATGCATATGAAGATACATATTGGTTTATGCGTTTATTATAAGCGAAAGAATAAAGGTCATGTAGACCATTAACGTTTACAACTTTAGTCATCTCGAATATTGACATTCAAGTTATGTCGTTTAGACCACTAACGTTTCAATTTTGGGTCACATAGACCACTATATGGTGGAGGAAGAGAAGAGTGAACTACACACTCCAAAACCAAGATTTATATTATTATACATTTAATTTCTTTGCTCTACTTTATTGTTAATTTTGGCTTAATTTTTTTCCTCCCTAGTTCAATAAGCATTGTTTTACAAAGCTTGTTACATATGGTGGAGAAAACTAAATAATTTCTATAGTATACTTCGTATTCATATTTACAAGAAACTAAATAAATCATCAAACAATATGTTAATCTCATTTTAATCTTAATGAAGCAAGTATTTGAAAGTGGATTTTCTTCTTCTTCTCCTTTTTTTTTTTTTGGGTGAAAAACTCATCATGAGCATGGTTATTCGATATTAAATTGAGTGTAACAATAATTATTTTATATATCAGTTTCTTCGTCTAATTATTATACTAGCCAAACTTTCTTAAAACTATTATTCCAATTTTGCATATCATTTTAGTTATTGTACATGGTCATTGGAGAGTATATATATATGACTTATTTTATGGTTTCAATTAAAAGTATTTTTAAGACTATATGAGAGACTGAGAGAGAGATAAACTCTAATTTTATGACAAGTTTCATTTCGTTTAGTGCTTTTACATATTTTTTGTTCAACAACAAATGATAATTTTTTTTTTTTTTGGTTTTTAAAAATTTTATCCAATAATTTAACTAGTTATGAAAATATTATAATTGTGACAACAACGACAAATTTAAATATGATAGCTTATTAATTCTTTCTTTTACAATTCATTTAATGATTTTTTTTTTTAATTTGTCTATTTATAAAATAATGGCAAGTAATCATGTTCAATGGTAATAAATGATGACTTCTAGTTGCAATGGTGGTGAATGTAACTCACTTTCCCCTTCTTCCACCATATAGTGTCGTAGATGACCAAAATTAGAACATTAGTGGCTCACATGACCAAAAACAAACGTCGGTGTTCTAAATAGCCAAAGATAGAAACGTTGATGGCCTACATGACCTTTATTCTAAGTGAAATGATGTGTCTTTTCATGAGAGACATGAACACCTCCATAAATAGAGAATTTTTCTCACTTGAGATGTATGTGAAATGTTTAACCCTTGGTCAATAATCTATGTGCTCTCGGACTTTTAGTGCGTTACCGTTGTGCAAATCGTTGGCAATGATTAATTCCATTGTATTTCTAAGCAAGATTTGTTGAAACCGATTCTTGTACATATGAGTCAAATTGTATATTTCGAAAAATGCATGTTATAAGCTTTGGAGTTTGATTTCGTTCGTTTGCACTACCCTTTTTCAATAAATTCCTTATCAATATAAAACTAGACTTTGTTTTGATTATTGCGTCAAATACTATGAAGGAGATGGCTTGAAAATTGTCGTTACTCGTAAACCTTATAAGAGTATATGTTCTCAAATCAACACCACTACGAAAGGGAGACGGAGATATGGTCTCCCAAGCTTAGTCAAGTGGGAGAACAATAACTACATTTGTCTTGATCACATCCTCAATGGAACGACATATGCTCTCTTCAATACTAATCAAGCAACACCGACGACAAAAGAATGGTGTGACTCTTTGGAGAATTGCTACATGAAGTAGAACATTGCTAGTAAAAAGTTTGGAAATTTCCTGTTACTCCTAATCTTTGGCATAATACAAGTGGTAACTATTCATGTTGAAAGTTGCATGTAGTACCCTTGACTAAATCTAATGCATAAGTACACTACGTAATGGCGCGTTAATGCCCTAAATATTTGTGGCATAGCTTGTAGTTCAACTAATGGCAAATATAAATGATTATTTTACCATCGCCTTCTTATGCTCAAATTCACTATTGCTCCACTTTATAATCAATCTCTCTCTCTCTCTCTCTCTCTCTCTCTCTCTCTCTCTCTCTCTCTCTCTATAATTGTAGACAAGAAAATGCATATTACATGTATTAGAGTTTGGTTTCTTTCTTTTTCACTACCCTTTTTCAATATATTCCGTAACAATCTACTAATTAGCCTTTGTTTTGATCATGTCGTCAAATAATATGAATGAGATAACTTGGAACTTCAACCTTCGTAACCCTTATTGTAATCTATGTTCTTCATCGACACAACTACAAGAAAACGAGATGAAGATTGTCCCACATGTTGGTATCCGAGCCAAGTGGGAGAACAACTACATTTGTCTTAGTCACATCCTCAACGAAAAGACAAATGCTCTCTTTGATACTTAACAAGCGACAGCGAAGTCAAAAGAATGGTGTGACACCATGGAGAATTGCTACATGAAGTAGGATATTGCTCGTAAAAGTATTGGAAATTTCTTGGGTTAATCCTGATCTTTGGTATAATACAAGTGGTAGCTATTCGTTTTAAAGGTTGCATGCGGCATCCTTGAGTAAATGTAATGCATCAGCACTTTTTTTTTTTTTTTTTTTTTTTTTGTTTTTTGGCATAGTTGGTAGTTTTATTTAAGGTAAACATTGTGATGGCTAGTTCCCGTCTTCTCCAATTCACTGTGTGGGGAAAAGACAGATAAATGTGCGGAAGATACTTTTCCCTCGTTGTGTGATTAAAGTGGGCAAGATAGAATTGCAAAAAAATAAATAAATGCGGACATTATAAATTTTAAGAGGAAAACCTACAAGGCAAAAGGGAAAAACCACGGAACTAAAGGTCAGAAAAACTTCCATTATAATATAGCATGATTACAAAATAGTCGTCTCTAGTTAGATTTAGATGATGTATTTCAAAAGGCCTCACCCAAAAAATTGGATGGATTACAAGAGAGTAACAAAATCACCTAATGGTGGAACACTCAAATGAACCAGAGAAAATAGATGATCTCAAACTCCCTTACTTTATGTGCCTCTGTTTCACTAACTCTTGTAGTGGATTTCCTCACTTGTGTTGAGGATGATTTTCATAAAGTGTGGATTTCCTTAACCTTCTCCAAGTCCCCTATTTATAGTGAGCCAAGAGCACACTAGATAGAAATATCTTCGTAAGCTCTTGGAGCCAAAACTTCCACCTACTTTATGTGTCCATAGAAGTTCATGGAACTCCTTGGAGTTTCACTAAGTTTCTTAATAGCTATAAAAGATCTACCATGTGGAGAAATGAATTGTATGGATGTTACTTGAAACTCTCATCCACCTTCAATTTTCATTTTTTTTGGGTGTAATTTGAGTCCCACTAAATGAGTAGGGACACTCAACACACTATTACTCCACTAGTTGTTGGACCACGTGCGTTGCACGCGGCCCCCAAGTTATAAATAATTATTTTGTCATATTTTTTATATTTATACTCCCTCCGTTCCGCATTCTTGTTAGTTGGTTTGGACATAAAAGATTACGAAATCCAAAGTGAAAGAAAATGGATTAAAATATCTTTATACTAGTTGGTTTTTTTACAATGGAAAAGTGCGAGCTAAGAAAATTAACATAAGATGGGTAAAGTAGGGTAAAATGGACATTTCGATGAAAACCAATCAAACCACTTATTAGTGATATTGACTCACAAAGTCACAACTATAAGGTGAAGGCTTCAATATATCTAACAATCTTTGAGCAAAGATAAATGATAAAAGTCAATGCATTATAATTCATTAAGTATGAATCGCAAATATGAGTATGATCATAATCGGGGATTTATTTGAAAAATATTCCATATGATCAACACTGCTTATCAACGCCTATCGAAATTTTAATTTGCTTTGCAATCATTTATTAATCCTACAGATTACTTAACACACACAATCCATATACCATAATAAACATAACTCTGACATATGTTCTTACCATATAGAATTAATGCTCTTTCATTTAAACAAATCAATAGAGTAAAACAATCATATATCAACAATGAGAATATCTCTTAGCTTATATTTGCTGACTTAATAAAGAGAAGAAGGGATAAACAGTGAAACACATCTACATAACTAAGCGAAGCTATAGAGGAGTATATCAGAACATAAAACAATATATCCATCTTCCATACAAAGTGAACACAGACACATGCCCTTCTGCAAACCTTGAAACACAAAAAGCCATAATTCATTCGTAAATTTATCAGCAGTAGTAGCTTTTCAAGGGGTTTAAAAGAAGAGAAATTCATCATTATCAAAACAAAAATATTCACATAGCCAAGCAAGTTATACTGAGCTCTCCAAAAACCGAGACATACCCCAATAAAAACAATGGTGAGTTGCTAAGCTAAGAGATATAACCTCTGGAAAAATTTCCCTATTCTACACAACTGCTCTGGCTTACAAAGCAAAAGCTAACCTTGTTTTTCCTACCTGATTTGTAACATGAAACACCTGCTAGACTTCCTGGCCTTTTGCTTTCCACGAAAAATGCCATATGTGGCTATGTCCTTTCATACAACACATGCACCACAAATAGGCTACACCAATAACAATCAACTCTCTTTTCAATCTAGAGCACTTATGTTTTTGATCCATCTTATCATCCTTTTAATATTTGTAGTAGTGTAGGTTAGTCTTACCAAGATAAAGCATAACAATAGAGTAACGAAGACTATGTACATTTAAAGAAGAATCAAGCAAAAAGTAAATAATGGTTTTTAGTAAGCAAGAGTATTGGAAGGTACCCAACAATAGCCATTGTTGTTGGCCTGAGTGGGAAATAATGAGTTTCAATCATGAAAATTTTCTAATGAGGACTTGTTATAAAATAGCCATTTCTCCCTTTATCTTAGTGTAATAGTTTGACAATTGAAAATATATACAAGTTCTTCACAACTTTTGTTTAAAGATTCTAAAGCTTCTAACTCAAGGACTCCAAAGCAACTTAACATTACCATTCATTAACCATAGGCATATTCAAAAAGGAAACATTGCTAGTTTAGTTTCTCTCTCTAGAATATACACATATTTATTTTTGGAGCTTAATTCCACGTTTGAGCGATGTAAACATCAGGTAGGTCAATGTCAATGATAGTGTCATCATTACCTTGAATTATACTTATCAAAATCCTCATTTGCGTGATTGTTTATCTTAGATAAGTTGTTCGTGAAGCTTTCATGAGGGCGAATTTGAACTGTAAATACTCAATAGCCTTGAACTCATCTATGCCATGCCATCTACAATGCGATTAAAGACAAAGAAAATATCTTATATACAGTCCAAATGAAAGGTTTTATTATCTTCTTTATCTCTATATAGGTCAAAGGAAAGACTTCTAGAGGAATATTAGGCAAAAAAGGGGACACCAAATTATTGTTATAGTTTTGCTATTGCCAAACAAATAATTTGACATCCATTGAAAAGACAAAGTTCCTGATATTCTGTTCATTCCAACTCCACCCTTTCTCCCCCTATAGTAGTAAAATGCAACAACAAGTGTATATTCATGTAATTTCTATAGCCTGTTAGACAACCCGACAAAAGGAAATCCTTACAACTATGTGGTCACATTTAAAGATAATTCTCTATATTCAACAACTTAGTAAGATTCATGTCTAGGTTTCCTTTTGCCTCTACTTGAGGTTATCAAGCTATCCATGTATATGCAATAAAGTTCACAAGTGTTAGGAAGGAAAGCTTATAAGTCACTCCCACCCTTCTCCAAATGGAAATAGCAAGTATATACACCAGTACACTAATAATACAACTGTTTGATGGTGTTTTATATATGAAAAATCAAACAAGAACAATAAAAAATGAAACTAAAAATAAATGAAATTTAAAAGTATGATAGTTGAGATTCTGCACTTGCAAAGGTCATTGTTCACATATCTTTTGTAGTCTTTGATGAAATGCATATACAGGTGATAGCACCATCAAATATGTCCACGCAAGAAGAAATCACAAAAGCAAGTTTAACAGCATCTTATCAAGTCTTGTCTAAGATAAAGAAAAGTAGGATGTTGTTGAACCAATAATCCTTTTAACCTTACAAACACAAAGACAACTTTATTAAACCTCATATTTTCTCATGCCCTTCATAACATAATCACAATTGCATAACCAACTCTATGTATTAACTCCAAAGTTGATATATAACATACAAAGTATAATAATTTTCACTATCCACAAATGAACCCATCATAAATTAGGAAATCATATTCAGTTTATCATAATTCTTCGCATTCAAATTATTCTTGTTCACTTTGAATGGATCCTCATATCCAAATATAAGTTCAAAATATAAAAAATATATGTGCGTGTATACCATGAGGCAAGATAGAAAAGTGCATAGTCGTCAAATATATATCAAATCTAATTGGAGTACCAAAAAGCAAAAACAATGAGAGCAAATTAAGAAAACTTATTGTTTCACGAAGATAATCATGATTTTCCCCATTTAAGCCTTGGAGAATGTTAATGAACCAAGGTCAGTAAAAGGGAATTATATTCAACTAACTTATATATCATCCTCAAAAACTTTGCAAGTACTGAAAGCCTCAATTAGCTAAGTATCAATGGACACCTAATTTCATTCTCGGCGCTATTTATGAACCCAAAAGTCACAGTCTTTCTTTGATTCTCTATAACATTTTCTATCACGGATAAAGGACAAAGGGTTTGGAGCACAAGATTTCAAGGAAACTCTTACCTTCAAACGAATTTAAAATTCAATGATGGGTCTTCTTGTCCGTTGTCTTGGAGCCTACAAATGGGTCATTTTCTAAATGTAAACCAATCTGAACAATGTATACCAAAACCTACAAAAGAACCAAATAAGAGGTAAACCTTGGTTTTGCCTCCTTCATATTTTTGAGTTCTGCTAGCATGCTAGTTACACGAAATGACATTTTGAAATAAAAATACAAATAATAGCTTTCATGTAGCACTATAATTCTTGACACCTACCTTATCCCCAGCAAGGGACACCTTGCCTGATTTGTCACTGGACCTTTTATATTCTACATCCACTCTCAACTTTCATTTATACATCAATTACAACAACAACAAATATAGCAATATTTAAAGAGTGTCAAATCAATGTAGCCTATGAGCCTACCTTTCTAAACACTATACAATAATTAGAATTGCATATATAATAATCAACGACATTGTATGAGACACGTGCATGAGAGTAAAATAAGGAAATCATTATCCATGACTGAATATTCGTGTACATTTCATAGGATGAGAAGAGACTGCATCACAATGAAGGGTTATTGTAATACGGAAAAATAAATAAATAAATAAATAAAATTAAGCACATACCTCTTCATAATGACATTTTTTGTTTTTTTACTTTAATTAATCTTTCCCAAGCATCTTCATCTAGTCTAGAAAAACAGAAATCTTTCATAATGACATTGTTGCTTCATTTTCAAACCAAACAACAAAGCTCGTGCCTTTCTACTTTGGGATGGAAAGGTCCCTCCTGTTGATTAACACCAAGCGTCATTATATCTTTTTCGCAATCTCAAACAACCATACCCCAAGCCGCTCCTGTAACACACCGAAATTCGGGACTCTTTTAATCAGAGTTTAGCGACAGCAGTCGTCCCAGATTCAAGTGTATTACCGCCGTATATAATATATACGTGCCATAACCAATCTCATAGTCACACTGACACATATATAATATACACAAGGCTAAAAGTGAAGTGATAACAGTAAACAGAGAGATTAACTTTAAAGTACTTATATTAATGCATCATAAGTTGATAGTCATACTGGAGTAATTTTATTATTACATATTATAGTAAGACTGTCTCTCTAATACTATTATTGTTCTAGACTTTCAATCCTTGCCAGCACACGCCCTTGTTTCCCGATCATGCATCTGTAGTATTTTGAAACAGAAAAGACAGAAAAGTCAGCTTATGCTGAGTAATCTCACTCCATCATGTAAAATAAGGAAAACATAATAGATTTTGTGTTTTTAGAAAAATATTATCTTGGTGAAGTCTTTTATCTTTATTGTCGCCTTTCAGCAACATTTCTTAGCTAGCAAGTAATCTCTTAATTATTCTTATTACCTTTTAATATTGAGAAGAGTTATTAAGGGCTAAATCATCCAGAACCTCAGCCCAATGTCGAGCTCAACCGGCACACCAAATCGGACACATAGTACAAATAAGGTACTAGATTACACAAATCAATCACTTGTACTATTGCAATGCCTGTAGGATACCAATCTCAATCATTTCTAATTCATAGATATCAAATTCTACTTATAACTCCCATGTATCCCCAAGTGGTACCTGACTGGTTGTTCTGGGTATAACAATGGTTATCCATTGAGATGATGGCCATTCCTAGTGTGCACACGTTGCCCAATTCTAACACTTCTTGCGGTACCGTGCTAGAAGTTCTTCCCATATTTCACTTTATATTATAGTAGCTTTTATAATTTAACTCTTTTGAGT
The DNA here is from genome assembly GCA_030267885.1 of Mesembryanthemum crystallinum. Taxonomy (NCBI): domain Eukaryota; kingdom Viridiplantae; phylum Streptophyta; class Magnoliopsida; order Caryophyllales; family Aizoaceae; genus Mesembryanthemum; species Mesembryanthemum crystallinum. Next base: position 39,438 of record BSSO01000242.1, read on the forward strand.
ATTATTCTTATTTCAAACATAATCTCATTTTTAACTCAATCACCATACTTATAAGCTCTAAAGCTTATTCATAATCTGTAATACCCGTCTATTTTCTTAAAATTAGAAAATAGTTTATTTATATTATGGTGAAATAATTATTTGATTTATGA